>BMAV01005238.1:0-11306 GCA_019973955.1 Trichonephila inaurata madagascariensis
CCCCCAACACACAACTCAACCTCCCAGGTTTCGCAGTGTGATGAATTGTACAAACGGAAAAATTGCAGTAGAGAAATGTTGATTGACACGAGAATAGTCTTCGGTTTCTGGCTAAGTTATTTTGAATGGATTATCATTATTTTAATTATACTTACAAATTGCGAGATCAATCATCAATGGCCCTCTTGTTGCTTCTGTGATACCTTCATGAAATTATACCAAATCTATAGAACAAATTCTTCTAAATCTTTTCGTGATACAGTAGAAATTCAAATTTACGATATTTGTTTTCGAATAATATGAATGCACACAGATAAACTGTTTGTCTTCGTGATTCCGGCCACAATTTAAAATTATGAATGACGTCTGAGCTGGAGCTATAGCAGTTGGGCACAAACATTCAAGGAGTAAAGGAATGAGATTTTGCTATTAACTTGCTATAATACATAGCACGCCCTTAAAAATAATTCCTTTCAGATTCAAATCAATCTTGAATAATTTCCTTCAAATTCAAACCAATGATTAAGAAATTAAAAAAAAATATGCATTCTCTCTTTCATTGTTTATTTATATCACACAATAGCTAATCTTTAAAAGTTGTTTTGCAATTTTTGTATAAGTAAATTTCCGGGAAGAGCTTTTGTTCACATCTCATTTGCATTATTCAGATATTTTATCAATTTATGATAAATATAATGTCAGGAAGTAGAGAGGCAATTATATACAGATTTTATGTACATACTTAACTCCTTAACTTAAAAGTTAAGTGATTCGCTCCCCAATGCCTCCGTTTTTCACATGGACGTGGACAACAGCGCATTGGAGGAAAAGGAAAAGGCATAAACGAGCGAATTTTTCTCTGAAATAAGTAAATCCTTCGCACACACTGTCAAGATCATTTTACAAAGTGCGTCAAAAAAATTTTAAGACTGAGTCTGTAAAAAATAATGAAAAAAAATTCCTTCCAGTTTTGGTTTTTTATTCACAATAGAACCCTATGGAATTTTATTCAATGCACTTGTTTTAGCAAACGCCTGTTGTAAATCACTTCGCGGAAGGGCCTAGAAAGCATACGTCGGAGCTACTTATACATGGTCTATCCTCAAAATTAGCCACTTTAAAATTTTTTCTTAAGTTTTGGGAATAAGAAGTAGTTATAGGATGCTAAATCAGGTGAATAATCTGCATTGTTCAACATACAGGCACTTTTTTTTTGCCAAAAGTCGACGAACAATAAGGGAGGTGTGACTGGGTGCATTGCCTTGCAACAAACACCAACTATTTTCAGTCCGATATTTTAGACGAATGTGACTCCTTTTGGCCATAAAATGCCTTAAAACAACTAAGTAGTACTGACCTGTAACTGCTTGTCCAGTTAGAACAAATCCTTCGTGGATAGTACCCTTATAATCGAAGAATATAATGTACAATGATTTGATTTCGGATAGAACTTGGATTGATTTTTTGGCTTGCGGTGAATTTTGTGACTTCCGGAAATAACTTTGTCGATTTGTTTCAAGGTCATATTGGAAACACCAGGATTCATCGCCTGCTACAATAGACTTCAAGAAGTTTGGATCGTTTTTAGCGGCTGAGATGACATCTCTGCAATGTGTACTTCTCTCTCATTGCTTTTTGCTCAAGTGTTAAATTTGTTAAAGTGGAACAAATTTAGCACACACTTCGTTTTGCCCAAATCTTCATGCAAGATTTTTCGAACCATTTCTTTGTTGGAGTTTAGAGTCTGCATCGATCCCAGTGATTCATACCGATCATTTGCCGCAAAATTTATTACGTTTTCAATAATAGGCGTCCTCGATGAAATTGGTCTTCCACTACGTTAATCATCTTCCACCTTATCTCTTCCAATCAAAAAAACTTGTACCACGCAAGAAATATTTCATCTACTTAAACAACAGTCACCGTACACTTGTTTCACGAGTTGGTATATTTCCGAATCACTTTTACTAAGTTTTGAGTTAAATTTAATCTGAGCTCTTTTTTCCATCTTAAAAAAATTCAACAGGAAAAAAATTCACTTCTGAAATGAACGCTCGTCTTCCCTTAGCAACTTATCTAACTGCATACAACTTGTTGGCAGTGTGTCAGCAGATTATGAAAGTTATGAAGCATTTACACTCAATGCACCCTTAGAACCTGCGCTCTGGGACGAGTCTTAAAACTTATTTGATGCATTGTGTATTGCATTTCAAAGCCTTCGGATCAGTTTTGCTGATAAAATCCGAAAAAAGGATAGTAGTTTCAAAAGAAGTATACATACGTTCGGGGCATTTAGCGCATCGGTTGAGCATGACGTATAGATAAACCGGAGGCACTTAAGGAATTAAGAGGGTCCAGCATGAAAGGTTTTGAAAATTTATCGATGTTCACTTTTTTATATATTTTCAAAATTTCAAATATTTCTGTTTAAAATGATATATGATATGAGGAAATACGATAGTTAGAAGTATTTTTATTTATTT
Organism: Trichonephila inaurata madagascariensis; assembly: GCA_019973955.1. Taxonomy (NCBI): domain Eukaryota; kingdom Metazoa; phylum Arthropoda; class Arachnida; order Araneae; family Nephilidae; genus Trichonephila; species Trichonephila inaurata. The sequence continues at coordinate 2,484 of BMAV01005238.1, forward strand.
TTTTTTAATTAAGCTACTCCTCGACGCTCATCAAATGAGCTCTGCTAGGAGCACCTGTGTTTCCCTTTGTATAAGTTTCTGATGAGCGCGAATCCATATGATGTACGAATGGAAAAATAAGAGTGTATTGTACATTTACAATAGTGTTTGGGTACACGTGTTTTAGATCTTAAAAGCAAAAGCATATTAAAAAGTTATGATGGAAATAGCCTAAGTGATCGTAACCGACCTTTTAATATAAAAAATTCAAAGATATTATAGTATGGCTATTAGAAATAGTATGGATGATTTACACATCATGAAAACTGTTATTTGGGCTGTTGATTTCCATCTTTAAAGGAGAGCCCTCAACATAAATTCATGGTGCAAGTTTTAAGAGGCAGAATTTGAAAGTAACGAAAGGCACTATGATCATAAACACATTCACACGTGCTATATATATACCCTAATAAATTAAATAAACCCAAATTTTAGAGATTTATGTGATCCTAGGTTATTAAGAAAATGTTTACATGGAAAGACTCAAAACCCAAATAATACCAGTCAGTGATTCCAAAATCTACATTTGTGGAATTAAAAACTCTAAAATTAGGGGTAAATATGGCTATTACACGGCTCAATATGATTCTTGTAGCATAATTAATGATCATAAAAAAGTAGATACTCGTAAGATTCGTGTGGCCAAACGAAAGCATCTGGAGATCCTAAAAAATAGCTAAATTGTTGAAAATAATGAAAAAAGAAATATATATAGTAGAGTCTTTTAAAAGAGCATAGGGTAAAGGTATTGCTTCATATGTTTCTGGAAAGTACTAAAAAACAAATGCTTAAGAATTACAAATTTTTGCTTTAAATCCTGTTTTCCTCAAAATGTAATATTTTTCACTTTATGTCCCTTTTTCTCAAAAGCTACTTATTATATAATCCCCAAATTTTCAGTGAACATACCTTTAGCATGTTAACAAATTTTAATGAAGGGAATTAGATATACCTAGCAAACACAATTTTAGATAAAGCTTTTTTTAAACTAACTTTTAGGGAAAAAAATTGGACATTTTTTAAAAAAGTCATAATTACTTAAATTTTTAATAAAAAGACAAAGACAAGTTGTAGTTTTGTTGATAGTACATATAAACTACTGTAATCATTTTTTCCATAAGAAAACAATTTCAGAGAAACGGTACATAAACGTAATTTAACACATTGGCTCCTAAGGACGTGCAGAACCCCTTTAAAAGACATTCACAAGTATGAACTACATAGGGGACAATATAAACTAAATTTTGCTTCCATGTCTTATATTTATGTTTAAAGCATTGTAACCCCCTCCGCCCATATTAATGAACGCTTTTAAATACAGCAAAATGCTCTTATTTCTTACCTCACTGCAAAATGATTTTTGGTGGTGATTAAAATAAAAATAAACCTTGTTTAACTTTTTGGAGATTAAACGTAATTAATTCACATACGAGAAAAATTCATCTGTTTGATTTGAAGCGAATTATTCATTTATCTGCCCAGGAATAAAAAGAAAATAACTATTTTAATACTTTCAAATTAAACAATACTCACTTGAGACAAGATGAAATACTTGAAATTCCATTTAAAATGGAACGATAAAATAATAAAAAAAATAGCTGAAATAGTAGGAAAAGAGTTTCTTTTTGTTACTTCTTTCAATTTTTATTATAATGTTAAATCAGAGATTTATTCTTAGGAAAAGTAACTTGAGCTCAGCGATGATTTACTAAGAAAGGTATTAGAATGTATTTGTATTTTTGTATAAAGTTTCCAATAAAGAGAGAAAATTCGAAATCTTACCAAGACATAAAAAGTTCCTCGGAGTTAGAAGAAAAATGCTGCTATCAAATATAAATTTCTTTTTCCTTTTTTCTTCTTATTGCTCATTTAATTTTTCCTATTTTCCACTTTGTTGGAATTATCCCTTATTCATAGAATTCCAATTACATTTTTATACTATATAAATTACTGAGTACCAAGCAATTCTTATAGAATTCTTATAGAAGGAATATTTTTCTAATTCTTAATAAGTACTGGAAACAAGATTCAGAACTTAAGAAAATTAATACAGATTTTCTACGAAATAAATATGCATAATTTTCTGCATAGAATAGTTAAGAAAATAGTTCTTGTCAAAGAAAGAGAATAAAGATACTTTTAAAATGACAGTTGAGGCATTATCCTAGCCATTTAAGTGTAGCTTGTCAGTTTTCAATCGCTTAAAAAGATCAATTCCCTTATAAATCTTTTCAAAATTTCCCGAATTTCAAAAAGAAATAGACAGAGTGAAAAAGAGAGGGGTTTGAACCTCTAATGGTTCTTTTGATCATGGGAATGCAAGTCTAATTATCTGAACAAAATATTAGAAAGCATGATACGCTCTTTTACGAATCATAGTTGTTGGAGAAATTTTAAAGGTACCCATCCTTACCCGTCTTTTTATTTTACACTAAGAATCAAAGAACTGTATAGTAAGTTATTAAAGAGAAAAAAAGAAAGTGCAAATGACGCAAAAGATGAAATTCAAAAGGCTTTCTTTTATACTGTAGTTTAAATACTGAAGCTTTGATGTGTGTTTTTATATATAACAAATCATTTTAAAAGCTAATTGTAAATAGTAAAATAAGTGTGGATAAAAGGAAAATATGTATCTGCAATACTGGTTTAGTACATAGATCTACTCTAGTGGCCATTAAAACTGCAACACCAGGAAGGAATGATCTGACGAACATCAAAGTCACATGAATAGAATAAAAGGTTGGGATATGCAATTGATATGAGGAAGAAACGACATCTGAAGCATTGCATAAAAAGAAAGTTGTGATGTGGATTTCTCATTCGGGAAAAGCTTTTTAAAGTCGGAGTTATCTCAAAATGTCGTGTTATATCTCGAATAATAATAAAAATAAATCTTACCCGCAAGTGCAGGAATTCAATGGCAGGATCGTTGCCTATCGAGAGTATGGGTTATCGTTCCATGCTATTGCCTATCGCATTAATCGAAATCCAATCACTGCCATGCGAATAAGGTTTCAATGGGTTCCTGAAGGTCAAACTATATGACATACTGAATCTTCATGACCTAATATGTCTAATGCCAATGAATACAGTGAGTTCAGCTATTCCAAACCGTACAACCCCATTACAAATCTTTAGTGGGAAAACAGGTCTGTTTACAGCATCCTCATTATCCACTCTTACGGTGCAACGATGTTTGCCGCAGCTTGGTTTGTCAGCACGGTGACCATTATTTCGGCTCCCCTTGGCTATGTAGCATAAAGAGACAGCAATTCTGGTGCACCGAGTGACAAAGCTGTATACAGAAGATGCACAATGATATCTTTGCAGATGAGTCTCTGTTCTGCGTGCAGTATTAGAATGACGATATACGTGTCGAGACTCTGAAGATACAGCTTGTCATGTACTTGCATTCGATATATGCAAAGGGGCTCAGCACATGGTGTGATGGTTTGGACAATTAATAAGTAAACGACACGCACATATCTGGTTTGGATTAGTGGAAATTTGAACCCAAATCAGTACATTTCTAACATCTTATGTCCATTGATTGTTCCCTATCTTTTAACAAATTAATGCAAAACCACCCATTGTACGTGTTCTAACCTTCCTCAGTACACATGGTATTTCCTTTCTCTCGATTGTTTTTTTTTTATTTTACAAATGTCACACACTACAATGTCACCTATTCCATTAGTGTGTAGGTGCTCTCTAATATCTTTAGATAAAAGAATTAATACGTTTTAGTGCTGGGCACACGTCCAAATGTTGAACGGTCATAGGCTGACCAGAGTCCCAGTACGGTGAGTCGGCGATACCAATTCTGTAGAGATGGGATCTCAGACAGTCATACGTTTACAAAAGTCTAAAATGAGCTACCGCAGTTTTTCTAGGAACCTCTCAGTTACCCAAGACGGGTTTTCGTTCAAGATTGCCTAGTACTTGTCATTCAACATCTCCGTAGCTTCAATTTTAAAATTATACTTATCGGTCTTAATATAGTAAAAAGCTTTAAAAAATCAAAGATTGAAATTCTCGTGGGGATCTTTGGATCACAAGGGCTCCTAATTAATAGTTAAATACTAACTGAAGTGTCAATTCTTAAACAAGTAAAAAAATGTCGATTTATATATTTATAACTACTGAGCATCTGAAATGTAACACTGTATATAAAAGAAGTATAAAATAGTTACTGGTAGAATCAATTTAAGTACAAGGGTGAAATAATTATACTCAATACTTTATTGAGTACTGCGAAACTTCTCGACGTTCAAATGGTCATGTTTTGGATTTGTTCAGTTCATGCAGCTTTCAGACTTTGTAAAAGTTCATCTGGAAAAGAAGCGGGTGGTATAAGCTTAGCTGTTTGACAATCATTGACCACATGTTTTCAATATAGATGACATATTAATCTAATAAGTAGATCGAAACAGCAGTGCAGACTGAAGGATACTTAAGCATTGTTTAGCAATGTGTTTCCTGTTAGGTCCTGCATTTTCCTAATGAAATTCACCCGCAGAGACATTTTGAAGTTAGTCGAGGAAGGACAAGGATATCCAAGAATTTTGAGAAGAAACAGTGGCTTTTATGATTATATTAGTAATGCGTATTAAATTCAGAGGTATCGAGATATATAATACCCTGTGATGGGCGGATATGTGAAGCATGATAAAAAAATCATGTCGTCTTTCATCGTGATTTCATTAGATAAAACAATCGTTATCTTAGAAGGAATCATGATTCATTGAACCCTGCATTGACACAAACTAGGTCGTTTGAAAAGAGAAGACTGTGTAATTCATTTAGCTATGCTTAATGCTCAAAGTCTCAGTACAGGCGCATTCACCTAGTATTTGGAGTCAAACGCACGAAAGCGCCAAGTAGCATTTACTAAAATTCCTCTCCAATTATGATAAAATTAATATGGGGCTGACAGAAATTTCTGCCCTAATTCTTTGCTAAAATCCTCGATATTGTAGTGCTGTCCTTTTTTGCCATGCGACCCATATATAATCCCCTGGCATAGTTTGATGACGAAGGTTGTGAAATCCCTTTAGTCGCGTATCAACTTCACTGCAATGTATTCGTATCACTGTGATTTGATTTCATCCTATTTTAGTATGTATTTCTGTCAAGCAAAATACGCGAGCCATATAATCCATAAGATAAGAAACTTCGCCTAATAACAGTGAGAGAAGGCATTCTAATAAATAAAATCAGTCTTCTTTTTTCCCTTTAAATAGCGATTTTAGATTTACTACTAGTACAAGTGATTTAAATGCGCACTTGAATATGTATTAATTCTTTTCTCAGCTTATCAGGGTATACACATGTCAAACATTTCATGTCTGTTGGGTGCTGCTTTTATAGAATTTCAGTTTGAGTGGACAGTCATGTACTTTAAATATTTTTCTGTTAAATGAGTAAAGTTATTTAAGATAATATATTTTAGCATTTTTAATGATATTTGCAATGAAAATCACCACATAAAGGATTATGTTTCATGCGTATGAACTTCAATTGCTGCATGAGTTGCAACCTAATGATCAGCTTCGATGTCGAACATTTGTAGAAGGAATGCTACAAAAAACGGAAGATGTTGAAATTTTCTACAGCGTGTAACGTTTTTTGATAAGGCAATGATTTACGTAGCAGGGATCTCTTTAACCAGCACAGTACTCAATTATTTAGGGATGAGAAAATCCTCAGGCCGTACTGAAGGGATCGAGAGACAGTCCTGAAGTATAAATGTGTGTCATAGGACTCGACAATTTTGTATAGGCCCGACGTGTTCAAGCGACTAATGGTGCACACTTTGAAATTGTTCAATGAAACATTTCCAACAATAGGAAAAAAACTTTGGTATTCTCTTTTTCGAGCAACCAAAATGTTCTCTGAAATAAGTAAACCCTTTGCGAACACTGTCCAGGTCATTTTGTTGCATTCCAAGGCTTTCGAATAGTTTAACTGAAAGCAGCTCAAAGAAAAGAATCGTATTTTGGAAAGACGTATATATACGTACGTAATGTTTCGGTGAAACGTATATATACGCCGATGGCAGTTAAGGTTTAAATAAAAGTTTTATTGAATGCATTCATTTAATTTCACCTTGCTTTTTAATATCAATAATCAATTTTAAATATAACGCTCAAATGCAATAAGAAACATCTCATGAAAAGTTTTGAACTTTTTATATTTCAATTATTACAGAAAAAGAAGGGAAAAAATCCTTAAGAAGTATATGACAGTCTCGGAAAAAAAAAGATATATTATTGAAATGGATTACCATCATGATGTTAGCTGACATTTAGCTAAATGAAATTGAAAACGAGTTTCACAAAAATGAAATTGAAATTGAGTTTCCAGATTTCTGTAAATGATGTTTCCTACAGTAAAAAATAAATCAGGGAAACCCAATAAGTAGGAATCCCCAAACTGGGAGGGGAAAGGAAGAACCGATGATCTTTTTTAAAGTGAAAATACCCCGAAGTCAAATTGGTGTACTAAATGAAATATAGATATTACTACGCATACCGTTTCAATCAAGAAACTAGTTTTCAGTTCAGTTATTTGAAAATTAAAATATTGCTTTCACTTTGAAAGTTGATACTGTTTCATTTGCATTTGTTTTGCTTTTGTACATTTAAAATAATTGATTTTTTTCAAACATGTGACTAGCTTTTTCCAAAAAGCAGATTATGTTTTAGCTTTTTGAAAATAACTTTAAAATATGTCTCTACTCTATACTTAATAACAACTACATGATCAGCTTTGAATTTATTGTTTATCCGTACTACTCGTACTACGGTCGTATAAGTTAAATATGTCTAATATAAATGACTATAAACTTTCCTTATTCAACTTCGATATAAAAAAATCTTACATCATGCTTTGTCAACTCATTATTCCAAAAAGTAAAAATCATATGTGGTAATAGAATGAGAGCTTAAATTTTTAACTACTTGTAATGAAAATCATTCAATCATTAAGTTCTTAACAACAGTCTCTAGAAGCAGCAGCTTCTAAAGCAAGTGTGAAGGGGGAAAAAAAAGGAGAAAGGAGATTAGGCTTAGAGGGGAAATTCGTCTTCTCCCGGGCGTGAGTATATTCTTGGAATGTTCGGGCCTAGAGAAATGCTTCTTTCTACTTCCGCCGGTCCTGAAGGGGTTAATGAAACTCGGACGATAGGTTCTTCTCGTTGAGCTCTTTCATCTGTTACAATTCGTGTGTAGATAGTGGGCACTACACTACAATTATTAATATCGTTATATCTACACTACAGTTATCACTACAATTATATAATCCTGATGTTATTCCTATGGGTTTCGATCTTTTGATGACGTCACGATATTACAGAGATAGAAGGAAGAAACTTTGGGATCACCTACTACTGTGTGTATCGTTGGGATGTACGTGACCATTTACGTCACACTTGTCCCGCCAACGGGGGAGTTAGTTTCACTTTCCTTTCCCGAGCTAGCACCACCCCATTTGCAACTACAGACTCCGAACCGGTTCGAATGAATTCCGCTCGGGTTTTCTCATAACCAGGACGAGTTTCGAGTTTATGGGTGCCCTGCTTCTATTTTATTTTGTTTTATTTTTTTTAATTATTTTAAAATGTGTGTGTCCATATATCGGAGTCTCTTCAGGTGGATGTTTTAATTTTCTCGGGAACAATTCTTTCCGCCGAGACATTCAGTATGAGGTATCAGGTGTCACTTTTGGTTCACCTCATCTCTTGATACAGTCTGCCGAAAACCCCCATGTTAACTGTTCTATTGTCCTTGTGCGGGTTTTTTTTTTAGTTTTTTTTAAATCGTGATTGTCTCGGGTTGGCTGGTCCGATTGAGACTTAAGGTTAGTATCGTTCAACTCTGCTTGTGACCGCCTTTCGTCCTTGGCCCAGCTTGCCCTGCCTAGGATTTTTAGGAAGATTTTAATCTTGTTATGCCATAGAAGAATAACTTCTTACGTGCGTACATAAGTACACACCTTTATTTTTTTCTTTTCTAAATAAAACCCAAAATTTAAAAAAAATAATTTTATGCATATGAAAAAAACTAAGAAATATTGAATTTCAAAAAAAAAAAAAAAATGCAAGAGGTTTTATAATATTTTCAAGGGGATTGCATTATTTTATGTATGTGTGTGTAAAATATTTCATATTTTTATGTGTACTATTTAAGATACTATATTCATGTTGAACTAAAGCAAAAAAAGAAAAACAAAATGAGCATAAAAGTTGCTTTTACAGTTCTAGAGAATAACTAAATTACATAATTTTTGGTATACAAAAACTCTAAGCTCTATTAGAAATAATATATATATCTTTATTAATATTATAAATGCGAAAGTATGTTTGTATGTTTGTTCCTCTTTCACGCAAAAACAACTGAATGGATTTTAATGAAACTTTACAATGAAATATCTTATACATCAGAATAACACATAGGCTACAATTTATAACGATATTTTGGAAAGTCTTTAAAATATAAAAATTGTCAAGTAAGTTGGGAAAAATTCTGCCATATGCAAAAAATCCAGCCACAGCATATATTTGTCTTTTATGTATAAGCCATTATTGCCAAAATAATGAACCATAAATACAATAAAAAGTGACAATTGCACGTTGTAATGCACGTTTGGTAGTAACAAATTGATCCTTATATCAAAATAAATACTTTTATCGCTTCTGGTATTTAAAGCAGATAAACTTTGTCTTTCACACTACATCATTTGGACAAATTTGCATAATTTGTTTGTGGTTAGTAGTTAATTATA
>BMAV01005238.1:16306-30701 GCA_019973955.1 Trichonephila inaurata madagascariensis
ATTTGGACAAATTTGCATAATTTGTTTGTGGTTAGTAGTTAATTATAGAGCTATAGTTTTAATTGAATAGACAGGTATTGCATTCTTTAAGTATAAAAATAATAACTGCCGTACTGTATCTTTTGAAAGTGAAGAAAAAGTACCTACTAAGAACTATGCCGCGAAAGCGTAAGACTAATCTTTTCCAAAGCTCTAATAAAGCTCGTGCTAGGAAAGTAGTTAGACAGTTGCCAACTTGACTCTATCGCCAACATTTTGCTTTGTTTTTCATTGAATCACCATTATAATTTAAGAAACGACGTTGCTTGCGAATCTTACAATTTTAACATAAAATAAATACAGCAGAAAGTAATACTGACGTATTACACATCCAGAGTTTAATTACTGAAACTATTTTAAGCGTTCATTACACAAAATTTGTAACAATGTGTTTCTTTTGTTGAGCAGACATCATCTTAGGAAGGTGTTTTCCAAAATCGTCCCACAAGAAAGTTACAGGGCGTTATAAATAAAAAAAAGTCCTTTTTATATCAGCTATTAGATTTACATACTTAAAATTTAACACATATAGTCTTTTGTTAAATTGTTACCTTCGGATTAGAAGTCCAAAGTGCTACCCGTTGCGCTACAGGAACACAAGGAATGATTTTTTTTTCTACATATCCTGTTAGACCATTATTTTTATTCCTATTTATCTATTTTTTAATTTAATGAATGAATTAATATTTGAAAAAAACTATATTAACATCGAGTGTCATCCATTACAAGTTTAAATAAATGCATTGGAGCTTGAATGGATGTGAATAGAAAGTATTTTATTAACGATTAAAAATTTGAATAATATATCCTTATTAATATTATAAATGCGAAAATATGTTTGGATATTTGTTCCTCTTTCACGCAAAAACCAGTGAATGGAATTTAATGAAACTTTGCAGTGATATAGTTTACACATCAGAATAACACATGGGCTATAATTTATAACGATATTGTGTGAAGTCTCCAAAATATAATGATAATTGTTAAGTAAGTTGAGAAAAATTCTGCCATCTGCAAAAACCCCGCGACAGGATATATCTACCTTTTATGTGGGAAGCGAAAATTTTCGCATTTTGTTTCGTCCACGCCAGGTGCCAGGAACTGCGAAGGCTTGAACAGGCAGAGTGAGGGTTAGATTACAATTTTAACATAAAATAAATACAACAGAAAGTAATATTAGCGCATTACACTTCTAGATATAAATTATTAACACTATTTTAAGCGTTCATTACACAAAAATTATAACAATGTGTTTCTTTTGCTGAGCAGAGATCAACTTAGGAAGGTGTTTTCAAAAATAGACCCACAAGAGTTACTTGTTAACGTTACGTGGTTAATTTACGTGTTAAAGTTAGGTGGAATTATAAATAATAAAAGTTCTTTTTATCAGCTATTAGATCTACAGGCATAACATTTAACAAACATAGTTTTTTTTTCCTTTTTTTTTTTAAGCTGAGAAATACAAAAAGCTTTTTTTTTTTTTTAATTTGCCATTAACGTAGAATTAACTAATTAAAAATTTCTTTACCTTTGAATCTGTATTGTTTAATTTTTCAATTCACCCATGCGAAGAACGGGTATACCAACTAGTATATATATATATTTATATATATATATATAAACGGAAATTAAATTTTTATTATTTTGCTATTTCGAGTATGTCCAGAACCCCTTAAAATCTTGAAAATCTGAAAGGAAATCTGATTGTACGGATTTAAATATTTCATATCTACGGTGTTATGTAAATGCAGTTAACTGCATGTATATGTCGCAGGGAAACGATGAAATTACGGCTTTTATCAAATCCCTAAAGGAGATAATTAATTCACGCAAGATGTTAAAATAACGTCTCATTGAGGTCTTTTCCCTGTTGTAAGTGAATTAGTTAAATCCCCGAACTGTTTTAGTAAAATGATGAAATGAAAACAATATGCCACTTTTTTGGTGATAGGGGACTGATATTTGGGGAATCGTAATAACTTTTGTTATGGTTAGGATCTGCTGGGACGCATTTCCCCGGTGCATTCCCAACCCCTCTACAGCCTTTTGGCCAATATCTCGACACCCGAGCCTCACAGTCCATTCGGACCTGGCTCATTCGATCCCTCTCTAACTGCTCTTAAAGTTTTTATAATTTCATGCTCATAGAGATATTCCTTACACAGTTTTTAATTGTTTTAAACTTTTTAAAATTTATTTAAATTTACAATATCTTGGCTCCAGTTTGAGTCTCGGACTTCATATTTGAACCAACTGTTCCACTCGTCGAGACCCATCCAGCCATATACATGACTCACATTGTGTAGGCAAAGGGAGGGCTTAAGCCCTAAAATATCATGTTCCCATGCTAATCCTATAGGGTCTGAAAAAATTTCACCCCCCTAAGGAGTTGAGCTTGAAATTTGATTTTTAAAGGTCCGCCATATTTTCGTGTATGCGCCAGCTTTACGTGGAATTGGCCCCCACCAGCGCTCCCCCCCATACAGGGTTTCCCCATTAATAACTCGAATCCTATGCTTTCTTGGTTTTCGCCAGAATATTATCTTTAAGAAATGTCTGGAGTAAAATTTTAAAAGCATATTTTTTTCTTCTGTTTTAAAAGCATTTTAAATACTTTTTTAAGACAGATATGTTATTATAATCCTAGTGAAAATATCTTCATATTTCACTTTTTTAAATAATTTGATTGAAAAACTTTATTGTTCAATGTATGAACTGGTGAACTCTAATTTGAAATTTTACTAAAGTAAATTTAATATCGAATATTTTTGTACACCAAAGGTTATTTATACTCCGTATCAATAGCGAGAATAAAGGTTAGTTTAAAAGGTAATATAGAAAAAAAATTGTCAATTCCTACTTAATCAACAAAGAAATTTTTTTATTTTAGCTACTTTTTATTAAATAATTACAATTAATATAAATATGTGTATACATAGGACATAATGACAACATTAAGCGGTAATTAAATTTTATTAATTATCATTAAAATATCGTATTGTCATCCAAAAACAAATTGGGTATATAAAATTTCAGTTCAAATGAATGCTTTAAAACGTGAGAAAAAAAAAATATTTTAAAGTTTTGATTCAAGTAACTACAAATAAAGCCAATGTGGCTGTATCTGTAATTCTTTAAATAATAAGTTTCAGTCAATTAATTTTAATTAATTATAATTAAATTATCGTATTTTTACCCAAAACAATAATGTATAGAAAATTGCAGCTCAAACGAGTGCATTAAAATGTGAGAAAAAAATCTTTTCATGTTTTGACACAAGTCGCCGAAACAGTTGCTAAGTCACCAAAATGATACCAACGTGGCTGTATTTGTAATTCTTTAAATAATTAGTTTTAATCAATTAATTTTTATTAATTATAATTAAATCACTGTATGGTCATCCAAAATAATTATGTACATAAAATTTTAGCTCAATTGAGCGCTTTAAAATGTATTTTATTAACGATTGAATATTCCACCAAAATAAATAGATAAATAAATAAATAGAGAGTGTGAGCTAATAGTAGGAATTGAAAAATTGCATGGTAAAATGAAAAATAAAAAAAAAATCTTAGATACGAAGAACTTGAAATTATACTTATAAGGTAGCTCCTAGAATTGATCGGATTCTTCAGAAATTTGCAAGAAAAACCCTGTTGCTGAATTTCTAATATTTATTTTAAAAGAAAAAAAATCAACTTTTCCCCTATAAGCCACATTTTAATTTTAACAGTAAATCATTTTTCTTTTTAAATTTCATTTTTAAAGTTCGTTCAAAATAAAAATATATAGGAAGCAGAAAAAAAAAGTGTCACAAAACGATAATTGAACGCCGAATTTTCGAATTTTGTGATCCTCATACTTTTTAAAACAAATTATCAAATATCAATCTTTTAGCAAATTTATTTATTTCTGACTTCGGTTGATACTTAAAGTATCGTTTTGGGGGTAGTTTTGTTTGTTTACGTAGCAAAAAAAAAAAAATAAATAAATAAAAATACTCTGCTTACTAAAGTAAGGAAACAACAAATGTAATTTACTTTTTTTTTATTATAAAAGTGGGATAACACTAGCTAAATTAGAATAATTTCATACAGCTTGATAACTTACTTTTTTTATTATAAAGTGTTGTTGAGAAAGGAAAATGAAATTCACAAGAGCAAAATTGTCCATCTGATAAAGATAATTCGAAAAAAGAAATATTTATAGATAAAAAAAATGAGAAGAATCAATCTGTAAGCTCTGTAAAAGTTTCTCCAAAATTCAATCAATAGTATTTCTCATTAACTTCTTCCCAAACTACTGTACAAGTACTCAGATCAAATGGTTTAAAAGGCCATTCTGTGAGAATTAAATTTGTGCGAGCCCCAGGAATAGAAAATAGACTACCAATGTCCCAAAGTTTGAGTTTCCTAAAGTAAATGATAAAGCAGTTAATATTTTATTGGAATCATATATTGTTGGAACATTTAAGCCAATTTCTCATTTTTGATTCTAATAAGTATACAAAGGAATTGAAGAAGAAAAAAAATAAAGTTTAATCATAACATTTTATATTAAATAATGTATCACAGTAGTAAAATGAATAAAAAAATCCATTAAAAGGTTTTAAATGATGCTGTGTAAATGATAAATTTTATAAAAGCAAGAGAAATAAATTACAGATTATTTGTTTTATTATGAGCCGAATTATCCAGAAAATATAGAGCGCTAATTTCACATTCGGAATTTAGATTAATTTTAAATGAAGCACAACTCTATTTTAAATGACAATTGAATTGCTGTCATTATGTGATGAAATATGGTTGCAAAGTTTATCTTATTTAGAGACATGATTGCTGCTGTAAAAGAAGTGTACTAAATGTGTACATATATTACTTATAAAAAACAAAGGAAAAAGGAATTCATTTTGGTTTTAAACATTAACAGCAAGTTGTATCTCAATAAGAATGATGTGGAATGAATTGAAAAATTAACAATTTTCTAATGATTGAATTAATGAAATGAATTTAAAGAGAACAATATATAATGGTTACAGTAAAAATATGTATATATAATGGATATTTTTTGAGTTGAAAAATATAAGAGAATATTTTCCCGGAGAGAAAACAAAGGATGAATGAATAAAAAATCCTTTTGAGTACTATGATAATTCAGAAGGTTCTATACTCAGTTATAAGCATTTAAATGTTTTTTCCCTTTTAAAAAGGGGCTGTGGATTGGTAATTACCATTTCAGTCATAATACATTCCCCGAGTTTACCATTTCAGTCATAATACATTCCCCGAGTTTACCATTTCAGTCATAATACATTCATTTTTAGTGTGGCAACATATAGGTGGATACAAATTGCCTCAGTGATAGTTTGACGTCCATTTTTTTCCTCCAGAGGGGGCATTTGAGCTCTGACATGCGAAATTGGACAAGGAATTTAATTTCGCTGACTGTGCTCAAGCCAAACAGGTATTCTAGGAATCTTGAACAGTCCAAACAATTATACGATATGAATAGTGTGTTGATTTTTTTACATGATGAAAATCAACCGACTTGGGCGGGATCGAACCCTCAAACTTGGGTGTACAAGGCCAGCGCCTAATCCACTACGTCGCCCAGCCTGCGCATTTAAATGTTATTCGGAAGAAATATATTTAAAAATCTTTTAACGTATGTGCCAACAAAAACAAAACAGAATTGAATTAAATGCAGAATATGAAATGCGACAGCACACAGCTTCAACAATGCATTTTGTATAAAAAAAATGTAAGCCTATATCATATACGTAAATATATCTCTGTCGGAAAATATGCAAGGAAGCTACCCTGGAGTACGAAATAATATGATTAAAGAGAAAATTACATTAATGTCAAGGTAAAACCTCTCAGTAAGAAGTACTGTAATTTTCTTTAGTTTATAAGATGCATATAATATGCTAGTCTACTTTAACTATTTTTTTAGATATATTCTTCTGAATGTAGGATAGGGCTCTCTTAAGGTATCCGAATACGTTCGGGACCGTGATTTTAAGAAAGCACATAAATAGATAATTTTCATATTTAGTGTCACATAGATTAGAATACATGTATAAAATTGTTTTAAGGACATTTTGACAAAATTTATTTTAATACAATATTTTGGCAAAAAATTAACTTAGAATAACCTTTTTTCAAAATGTTCTCCTTTTATAAAAAGTGCTTCAAAAATAATAATATATTGCTTATATAAAGTAAAGACTTCTCCAGAGAGTCTGAGCTATTTTTTTTGAAAAATTTACATTATTTTCAGAGTTACAACCAATTGAAATAATTATCGGCGTTTTTTTCTTAAAATTTCTCCCCTCTGTTGTCGTAAAACATGGATAAACCCACTTCTAAGTTATATATTTCAAAAATTCTAGTTGAGCTTCTGTACAGTGGTCTGAGCTATATACAGGCAAAATATTATTATAATAGAAGCATTTTTCACAAAAGGAGATTTTGAAAATGGGCCATTCTATGTTCATTTTTTGTTAAAATATTGTACTTAAATAATTTTTTTATTGTAATCATATTCTTAAAACAATTTCATATACATTTTCTAATCTAAGTGACACTATATCACAAATATTATCCATTTATACACTCTTGCAAAATCACCGTTCTGAACGTAGTCGGATTTCTTAAAGCACCTAATAGGTTTAAGGGTTCCATGATTCGATAAATTTTGAAGACCACTGTTCTATACGGTTGAAGTATGGAGATATAACTAGCAAACCCATTCATCGAATATGATCATTTTCCAGAATTTATCGACCAGATGAGCTGTATGTGCCTCGCGTTGTCATCCATTAAGATAAAATGAGAGTCAACTGCACCCATGAAAAAGCGAACATAGGGCTCTTAGACCTCATTTCTATGCCTCACAATATTCACAGTGCCTTTTTCAAAGACATGGTGTTGTGTGTGCGGCCATCCAACGTGATGCCTATCTGGACTATCAAGCCTCAGCTATCGTGATGGCAGATTTCTCGGACATTTGAAGGCATGTGGCGGGTCTCTTGTTCTTCTCAAATGAAAGCTCGTCAAGAATATATGGAGAAAAATTAAAAAATGTATTATTTTTGAGCATCGATGTATTTATTCAGAGTTGCTGTTGATGCTTAAAATATTCAAATATATTCACATTTGTGACCTTACATTAGCCATTAATCAAGTTAAAAGTTGAGATAATGTAAAATATTAATTCCTAAGGAATAATAAGTAACTTAACGGACTCGTGGCATCTTTAATTACTCTGTTTGGATTTTCACTAATGAATAAAAAAGTAATTATAAAATGATTACTCAAATTCTTCGAAATTAATGTTTAGACAATGCGATGCAGAAACAATATCCACGATGCAAAACTCATTTAATTTATCGCTTTTGTATATTCACTGCTTTTTAATCCGTTATTACTTATATTTTAATTTATAAATTAAATTTTTGGATGGTTTGAATGCATTTTTACATGGTTATATAAAGCATATATTTTTTATAAACAGTTTGAAGTAATATCTAAAAACTCTAAACTAAAAAAGTGCTCCAAAACAATGATATAATATGCCTGTGAATCTTTTAAATAAGTTGCAACTAAACATGTATTATATTTTTTTAAAACAAATGTATTTATTTTGTAATTTTATATATTATTTTTTTTAAAATTCTTATAAACGCATATCTTCGTTTTTCTATAAGGAGTATAAAGCGTATTAAAAGTTACAATTTATTTCTTGCTAAATTACTTCTTCGTATTTTTTATTTCAAACACAAATAGCGGAAAAATTTTAGAATATGCGCTAAAAGAAAAACTGAGCTGCTCTGTATATTCTAACAAACAAAATTGAGTAATAATGAATATTCAGCGCATCATATTTGGTAACATATAGACATTTGGCACAATAAATTGGGTAAACAGCTAAATATTACTACAGATTCTGACTAATAAAATTAAATGAGTAATTGGAAAGGCTTGAATATAATGAATGTATAATAATATAAATATAATTAAGGCGAATTTTTACGTGCTTTATATTTTCTAGAATATATTAGGTTTTGTACAAAACAGTGAACATCAACTACTGTTTAGAAAGATTCTGATATTCTGAGACATTACTTCGAAACCACAAAATTGAAAGACTCATTTTGATTTGGAGCTTTCCACCTAAATACTTTTTCAATAGTTTATGTAAAGATAACTGCGAAAATACGGGTTTTTTTGCATTTGTAATAGCGATAGACACAAAACTTTTCCGTTGTTATGAAGTATTTTCTGTGGTTTTATTTCCTCCCTCTTGTATTAGCATCACGAATCTAAACTAACTGGACAGTAGTAATACATCAAATCTTCATCTGTTGCACAATAATGATGACAAATAGCATATATCAGCTATCGAACTATTATACTGTTGTACGGCATCCTAATAGTAAGTTGTGTGCACATATATTCATCAATTTATCTATCAGGTTATTTTTCCGACTTACAGGGTCTGTCCCAAAAGTTCACGGAATAATTTTTTAAAAAAACTAATTTTACCACATCCAGCATCAAATGCTGAATGTCTTTTAGAGTTCTGAAACAAAAAAAAGTGCACTGGTGCTAGATAGGGGCTGTACGGCAGCTCGAGTAGCGTTATCCCACCCAATTTTCCAGCAAATCCGAGAGAATAAATGCGAAAATGGTTGTTAGGGTTTACAACATTTTCGTGCAGACAGAACCCTCCCTTGTTAAAATGCAATGAATGATTGTTTAGGGTATTCCGCACTTCTCTACAATCATCTGAACACTTAATTACAGGTCCTTGTCCAAAACTTGAAGCACTTTTAGCACCGAGTCGTCTGTTTATGACGTCGGTGGGCGTCCCGAGCGGTCGTCATCGTTGACGGACTCCCAACCCTCCAGGATTATATTGTGCCACATGAAAGTTTGGCTTTGTTTCATCGCCCTGTTTTTACCCAGTTTCACATAAAGTACTTGACTGCGTAACACTGCTGCAAAATCTGGTCCACTTTTTGCTCGACTTGGGTGCAGTACATACGTCTGCTTGGAGCTTCACCACATCCTAAACATTTTGAAAGATAAAGAAATTTTCTGAGTCATGCGAGTACTATTTTAAAAGATAGAGCTTATATAAATATATATAAATATATTCAAATATTAAAAATATGAATGGAAACATTCAAGAGAGATATTTGCAATAGTTCTTTGCAAAAGTATGTATAATTTTAACTTTTTTTTTCTGTGACAAAATCCGTGGGATCAGTTTCACTTCCTGGCTAATGACGCATCAATATCGTCGTAAAATGGAAGTAATCTGCAAATAGTTATTCTCATATGGATTTGAGCATATCAACAGAAATACAAGCTAATACATCGATGTTAATATCATAAAGACAAATCATATACTCCTTCTGTTTTTACAATCGTCTCATAAATATTCCGGTCATCGACTAAACGAATTACTCTTCCTAATGTTTCGTCCAAATAGTCATTCTTTTGTATTATGGACTTAAATACAAGTATATCAATTTGATTTGTGTCATATTTACTTGCAGTAATGAATTCTCTCTGAGACGTCATCCCCATAATTATATCCTTACCACATATACTGCATTGTACCTCAGAATCATCAGAATACAGAATTAAATACAATGGGAAATTTTTCTTTCTCGATTGATTATTTTTCAATATAATTGACACGCAATACTTTTAATATATGTTCTTGAAATATATATTTAAATTCTATGAAAAGTATTTGGTGTATTCAGATTTATTAAGAAGTTTTGTTATTTATTTTGTGTGTGATGGTTATCTTTTATAATTTTTGATTGTGAATTGTGAAAAGAAAATCATTATTTTACTTTTTGTTAGTACAGCCTGTAAGAAGCTGTTTTGCTTATGAAGCAGAAGAAATCTTGAAGATTTGATAATAAATAGCTAAATACCAACTTAAGTGACAGGTAAAACAAATAATTAAATGTCGATTCATTTATAACTGATGAAAATCTGACAGGGAACAATGTAGATCAATGCTTCTCAAACTTTCAATATCTGTGACCCAATTTTCAATCAGAATTTTCATCGCTCCCTTCTATACAATAGCAATGTATTGAATTCAATAATAATGTACTTTGCCGCTAAAGCTACAATTCGACTTTAATTATAAACCGTACAAATTATCAAGTATTAAATTTTGTGTATTACCGTAAAATCCGGCGTATGACGCGCACTTTTAACACAAAAAATCAGATCAAAACTTAAGGGTGCGCGTTATACGCCGGGTATAAAAACGATAGCTTTAAATATAGCTAAAGAGATGAGCATAATTGTTTTTTACTTCTATATGTATTGAAATACTATTTATATAAAAGAAATGACAGAGATTTTCCTTATCAACTAAAATAGTTGTAGTTCTAAAAGAAAACTATTTTGTCAAAAGTCTGGCATAATACCTCGAATAAATGACTTCAAAATATAAGAGCAATGTATAATAATATTTCAGATTTCTGTGTAAAAAAAAAAGGGGGGGGTGCGAGTTATACGGAGAATATGCCTAAAAATTTAAAAAAATTAAGCTTGAAAGTATAGGTGCGCGTTATACGCCGGATTTTATGGTATATTGTAAATGACTAGCACATGGAGTAACTGGTAATTATTAAACTTGTTCTTAATTTAGTATTGATAAGTTCATTATCAAATGCATTGTGCTATACTGATATATTTATAATTGTAAATGTGTATTTTTTATTTTTAGAATGTATTTTCCCCCCTGTAAATAAAAACCTTTTTTTTTAATTTTTTTCAACATATCGATATGCTCGCTCCTCCTACCTATGGTTATCGCGCCACCCCTATAGTTTGGCGCTTGAGAAAAGCTGCTGTAAATAAAAGGAATATACAATAGTTATTCGAAGAATAACTTTTAAGTACAAGGGTGAAATAATTGAACTCAGTACTTTATGCAGTACTGCTAACACTTATCGACTTTGAAAGGGTGATGTTTTGGAATTGTTTTGGAATTGTTTTGCTCATGTCGCTTTCAAAATTTGTAAAAGTTTATTTTGAATATAAGCATGTGGTATATGCTTAGCTGTTAAACAATCTCATTGACCATATTTTTCTAATAGGTGCCCCATTAGATTAATAAGGGGATAAAATCAACAGTGCATTGGTTAGCAATGTATTGGTAGGTCTTGCATTTCCCTGATGAAATTTGCACGCAGAAATAATTTGAATATAGGGATGACAAGAGTCACCAGGATTTAAGAGAAGAAACAGTGGCTGTTGAATGTATTAGAAACGCATTTCAAATTCAGCGTTATCCAAAGCTATAATACCATATGATGCGCGGGTATGTGAGAAGCATATTTGGAAACTCATACCGTTTTTTATCATAATTTCGTTAGATAAAACTAACGTTATCTTAGCAAGAATCATGATTCATTGAACTCTTTCTTGACACAACCTTGTCGTTTAAAAAGAAATGGTTGTGATTCATAATAGATAAAAAAAAATGCCTGAATTTATCTGATGAAATTTGCTCGTAGGAACATTTTTAAGCTGTGGGATTACAAGAGGATTCATGACTTTGTAGAAGAAGCAGTGGCTGTTGAATGTATTAGAAATGTGTATGAAAGTTTCGTCGGGGGAACCTCTGAGAGAAAAAGAATCACACTCACTTGGCCTAAGTGGCCCTCGACTTATTTTGATTTCCTACCTAATCAATTTTAATTGAAAATACCGGTTGTTCCTTCCTGGGTAGGGTTTAAGGAAAGCAAATAGAGCAAATTGTACGAAAATAACCAATTTAATGAACACAATGCAGCTTAAACTAAAACAACCAATTTTCCCCCCAATGGGCTTGATATTAGCAACTAAGCCTTTGCAGACACGGTAAGTCTCCAAGACAGGAAGCCATTTCATTGGTGTCACCCTCTAGTGGCGACCTTTGGTACCAAATTGTGACTTTTGAATAATATTTCATTCAAACTCTCGTCGGATGCAGAATTTGATTTTAACGAGAGTACCAGAGCCAAATTCATATTCAATGGATCTTTTACATGACATATGTGACAAAAATTTCGCATCCAGATAATTTATTGACTGCAGTCCGGGTCGAACAGCAACCTAAGGCTTACGAAGCGAGCACGCTACATCTAAGCTACCAGAGACGACAACCAAAATTGTTAATTTAACATAAAATGAAAATGAAAATTGGACTAAAAAAGTATCATAAAAGAAAAAAAAAAAACAAACAACAACCTGGAAATACAAAGTATAGTCTTTTGAGATGTGGGACCATCAATGGAAAATATAACAGAACTGACTTATTTTGAGTAAAATGCATGTTTGTTATAAAAATAGCTTTGAAAACTTACCTTCGAAGTTATGACCCAATCAAGTGCGCGTGGCCTCAAAAGCCAGAGTGGAGTGCTAGAAAACAACAAGGGTCAGGAAACTATTGGAAGGGACATCCCGCTCAACCACTGAGTGTTGAAGGGACATTTTAAATAACTATTTTGTTGGCCTCTCAGGTCAGTTGCGCCCGAAAGATAGTTAAATTTAGCGGTATCCAATGCTATAATTAATACCTTGTAATGGACCGGCATGATGAAGCATAATGTGAAAATCATGCCGTTTTTCATCGTTATATCACTAGATAAAACTATCATTATTTTAGGCAGAATGATGATTCATTGAACCCTATGAAAAGGGAAAGTTGTGTAATTCATTTGGCCTTGATTGGAATTCAAAGCCTCAAACCAGTCGCATCTGCCTACAATGTGGATTCAAATGTTCCTTGGAAGGCCTTACTAAAATTCCTCTCCAGAACAGATTAAATTAAATGGTATGGTGCTGACACAAATTTCTGTGAGAGGTCCTAATTATTTGCTTAAGTCCTTAAAAAAATGTAGTGGTGTCCGATATTGCCATTCCAACCATATATCATCCACGGGCTTAGTTTGATGGCAAAGGTTGTGAAATTTCTCCTTAGTTGCATCAACTTCACTGCATTGTATTTGTATCATTGTGGTTTAATTTCATCCTATATGAGTATTGATTTCTCTCAAGAAAAATACGGGAAGTGAATGAGCTATAAGATGAGAAAATTTCCAAACATGTAATAACACTAAGAGAAGGCAATTCAGGTACCGTAAAATCTGGCGTATAATGCGCACCTATACTTTCAAGCTCCATTTTTTATATAGTTTTTAGGTATATTCTCCGTATAACGGTCACCCTCTTTTTTCAAAGGAACCTGAAATGTACGTATAAGAAGTAGTACGTTTTGAAGTAGTTTATTGCAGGTATTATACCAAGATATTTAAAAAAATAGTATAGTTCTACAATTACAACTCTTTAATTCATTAGGCATTTTTAAATAAACGATGTTTCGATCTATGTAGAAGTCTAGCTTTTTTCTTATACTCAACTCTTCTTTTTTTTAATTTTTGAAGATTACATTTTAATACCCGGCGTATATATAACGCGAACCCGCCCGTAAATTTCAATCTTATTTTTTGTGATAAAAGTGCTCATTATACGATGGATTTCACGGTAAATAAAAGAAAATTTCTATTCTCCCTCTATATATAAATTTCAGATTTACTCCTAGTGCAAGTGAGTTAAATGTGCAATGGAATATATACTGAGTCTTCGTATGTTGTAAATTGCATGCCTGTCGGATGCTGCTCTCATTGAATTAAAGTTCGAATGGACAGTCATGTCTTTTAAATATTTTTCTGTTAAATGAGTATAGCTATTTCAGATGGTTTACTTTAGCATTTTTTTAATTATATTCGAAATAAAAACTTCTATTTCCATTTTATTTTATACTTTCTTTGACACAAAAAATAACAAAGTTTTAAATTCTGAATAAATGAGTTAAGTTTATGAGGAATAATTTTGTTAATCACAATGCAGTTTAGATACTATAATAAATGTGTTATGTTGTTATGTTGTTGTTACCAATTTCACCTGATCGGCAAAGGCCAGATCAAGGCCCACGAAATTCATAATAATAAATGTCAATAATAGAATTAAAAAAATGCGGTAATGAAAATTATTGTTAATCTTTGCTTTCAACTCTGACAAATTATTTAAGTACAAATACAACCCTGTCTGTTTTATTGTGCAACTTGGCAAATTCTAGCATTTGTATTAAAAAATCGAAAATTTAAATGCAAAAATGTTTGATATTTATTGTTAAAAAAACTCACAAATAAAAGGTACGAATTGTTAACCATGATAAGTTTAATTTGATTTTTTAATTTACTTTGCAGTCTGAGGCAACAAGAGTTTTATATAACGGACCTTGCAATTTTTAGCCATGGTCAAGTGAC
>BMAV01005238.1:33352-56778 GCA_019973955.1 Trichonephila inaurata madagascariensis
TCCCCAAAAGTTAGTGCCGTTTTATGGTGTCACCATCAAGTGTCGGCACTCGCTCGAAATAATTTGGACACTCGAATTAATTTTAATTCAATTTCTCTTCGGATGCTGAATATTTGCTGTGATTTATTTTTACCGAGGGTATCAGAGCCAAAACTGATACTCAAGTTATTTTTTGTATGCCACATAATCATATAATGTGCGTTCCTGCGATTTTCGCATCCAGAAAATCTATTGAATCCAGCCATGGTCAAACTCGGTACCTAAAGCTTACGAAGTGAGCCCGCTACTTCTGAGACACTGAGCCGACGAATGAATTTAATTTAAAAAATATATTTATTCGGAAAAGTTCATAAACACCTAATTTTTATTAGTTTACTTAAACGACTTTTTTCCATATTGTTTAAACTATTCATACATCTCAGTTGTATCAATAACCGGAGGAAAAAACATTTGAGTTTTTCGAGGAAGCCCAATAGCACTTTACAATAAATACAGAAAAAAAAAAAAGAAAAAAAAAACAGAATTCAATTTTACTGAATACTGTATCTGTACTCTGTGTCGTTCGCATTCAATCCTCTTCCCGAAATGAAATTTTCGATTTTTCGAATGCATTCGTCTTGTAATCCTGGGTTTTTTCTAGATAATTGAACTTTCCAAATATCTTGAAGGATAAAGAAATAAATATCTCTATTTTTACGCTGGGATAGTTAAGAAGTTTCTCAAACTGCCATTATATAGGAATTTTCATTTCCATGATATGAATTAATATAAGGCATACGGAATGATATTTTACTCATTTTTGATGCCGGTTAAAAAAATAGCATACGTCAGAAAATCATATTCCATTGCTTTTCAATGTAACACAGGATCAAGTCAAATAGAAAAGTCACAGTACGTGGATGAGGTATAAGATTATTCAGCATAGAATAAAAAAAAAATTCTACTTTTGCGCAATTTTTCATTTTTTGTTTTGAAAGTTTTAGGCTAAGTATATATTCGCTTGAAAAAGTTTCTTTCTGCTCCATATTTTAACTTTTAGCATTTGGTTACTTGTTAAAAGTGTACGATATTTTTACTCTTTTTTTGAAATGCTACAACGTGTTTGTGGGAAATCTAAAAATATTATTTATTTTATGATGTGCAATGTGATTTAGAAAAATTGTTCCCTCAAAAATAAATTCTTGCATAATTTTGTGTCCCTCATGAGATTCTAACAGTAATACTAAAATTTAGTCAATTTGGTTTTTCTTTTAAAATTTCCGTGAGGAAAAATAAACAAAAATGATTTTAATTCATAAACTATTAATTATTAATAATTAAAAAAAAGAGTTTTCACGTGACCTGAGATCTAAGGATTTTACTTTTTGCTTAGGGTATCCGACTACGTTCGGAAACGTGATACTGCAAAAGCGTATATATAAATGGATAATATTTATGATATTTAGTGTCACTTAAATTAGAAAATGTATATAAAATTAATTAAGAATAGTATAATAAAAAATTATTTAAGTACAATATTTTGACAAAAAATGAACATAGAATGACCCATTTTCAAAATATTCTCCTTTTGTGAAAAATGCATCTATTATAATAATATGTTTCCTGTATACAGCTCAGACCTCTGTACAGAGGCTCAACTAGAATTTTTAAAATATATAACTTACAAGTGGGCTGATCCATGTTTTATGACAGCAGAGAAGAGAAATTTTAAGAAAAAAAACGCGGATAATTATTTCAAATGGTGTAACTCTGAAAATAATGTGAAATTTTCAACAATCACATAGCTTAGCTTCTGTACAGAGGTCTGAGCTATATACAGGCAAAATATTATTATAATAGAAGCATTTTTCACAAAAGAAGAACATTTTGAAAAAAAAAGGTTATTCTAAGTTAATGTTTTGCCGAAATATTGTATTTAAATAACTTTTTTTGCCAAAATGTTCTTAAAAGAATTTTATACATGGATTTTTAATCTATTGAAACTAAATATCATGAGCATTATACATTTTTGCGCCTTTTTAAAATCACGGTTCCGAACGTAGTCGGATACCTTAAAGAATATTTAAATCAGAACAGGATGAGATTAAGAACTGTATTGCAAAAATACAATGGCTGGCTTGTCACGAGTTCGAGTCTAGTGCCACTAATATCCCACCGTGTAGGGGAGCGATGCACGTTAACCCTTTATCTTCCGCATTATGATTTACTGCAATTTTTTTCATGCAATACTTTTTTTTGGATCACTACATTGAAAATTAAGGCATATACATGAACAAAATACTCTACTTTGGGAAATTTAATCAGTTAGAGCTAATTTAATATTTAAAGCTATTCCACAGTAAAATTAATTATATACATCTTTCACTTAAAATAAATAGTTAAATCGTTTTCTAAGGTCTTCATTAACATACAAAAAACATAATACACTTAAATTTTGACATCAACTATTTTTTCGGGACAAAAATGATGATCTTGGCAATCCGCTGAAAACGCAATTTATGCTACAAAACTATTCGCCTTCCCCGCTAAAATACTCATCATAGAACCCGTGCTTCCATATACCTTGGAAGAGTGGATCTCAAAGAATATTCCTGCTAAGTATTGGTAGAATATTCCTGCTAAGTTGGTGTGGTGGAGTAGTTAGGAGAAAGGGGTGACAGCTCAGGTGTCGTCCACGTCACTTAACCATGGTTCAAAATAACATGGTCCGTCGCCAAAAGCCCTCTTGTAGCTGAACAGTGCGACGTTAATATTCACTCACTCCAAAAAATACGGTACAGTAGTTATTATTATTTTCAAACTTAAAAAATGCAATATCTGCCTATTCAATTAAAGCTATAGCGTTATAATTAACTAAGGACAGCAAACAAATAATGCAAATTTGTCCAAATGCTGTAGTGTGAAAGACAATGTTTATCTACTTTAAATATCAGGAACGATAAAAGTATTAATTTTGATATAAGGATCAATTTGTTACTACCAAAATGAGGATAATAAAATTAAAAAAAAGAGCATAGAAATAAATTATTAATTTTTATTGTATTATGGTTCACTATTTTGGCGACAATGGCTTACCCATGAAAAAAAATCAATAGTAGCTAATCAAATAAAGATAAATTTTAAATAACCTTTCCCTTCAAAATTTAGTTTTATTCTAAAATAAAAATAATAAAAAATAGGGATTACACTGATCACAGGAATAAATTTGAAGCAAGCGCCTTGCGTAGATAAAAAAAAGGGTTTTTTACAAATAAAAGATAGATATATGTTGCCTGGGGCTTTTTGCAGCGCACTCCAGAATTTCTAGCACATGGCAGAAATTTTTCCTACTTAGTTGACAAATATCATTATATTTTGATCACTTCATACAATATCTTTATAATTTATAGCCTATGTGTTATTCTGATGTATAAGCTATGTTATTGTACAGTTTCATTAAAATCTATATTCAGTTGTTTTTGAGTGACAGACAACCAAATATCCAAACAAACTTTCGCATTTATAATATTAGTAAGGATTTAACATTGTTATTTCCTAGATTGAAGAATTCGGGTACCTCTCTTTCTTTTTCTCGATATGTATTTATCGATATTCGACGCAAAATTACTTTTAATAATTTTAATATTATATATAATAATACTATTAATATAAAATATATTCAAAATTAAGTCCTTACATTCAAAATTACTTTCACAAATTTGAATTTTGATGATTCTACGTATTTTAACTTTAGACCTGAAGAAGGATTGCCTTTTCCGATTTGGATTCATATGAAATATTTGCCAAGATATTTTCCTTTTTGCTCTTTGTTATACTATTTTCCCTGATTCTTAAAATTTTGTTGGATTCCTCGTTCGAATACTCGCAACATAAGTGTTCCATAAAATATGTGTTGAATTAGATCTCTAGAGCGACTTAAGTTTAAACTAAACTATTGTAAATTGCGGCGTATAACTTGCAACTATATTTTCTACCTGCATTTTTTAATTTTTAGGTATATTCGCCATTTAACGCCCCCCCCCTTTTTTCTACGAAGAATTTGAAATGTTAGTTTATAATGCTCTTTTATGTTTTTAAGTCATTTATTCAAGATATTATCCCAGACTTTTGAAAAAAATAGTATACTTCTAGAACTGCAACTCTCTTTTAGCTCTCATATCATTTCTTTTAAATAAACAGTATTTCGATATGTATCGAAGTAAAATATTTTTTTACGCTTATCTCTTTTGTTATTTTTAAAGCTATCGTTCTTATACCCGGCGTATAATGCGCACTCTTCAATTTCGACGTTACTTTTTGTGTTAAAAGTGCGCGTTATACCTTGGATTAAAAGGTATTTTAAAAATATATTTCACGTTCATAACTTCTAAAATTCATTCAAACTGATTATCGATAAATTATGTATTTTCTGTTATTCTCCAATGCATTCAATAAAATGCATTTTATTTTTTAGCTCATATAATAAAAAAATTAGTGTAATATCGCTTATTTATTTGAATAACTCATATTTAAAATAAAAGGTTATAATTTTTTACTGTAATAAACATATTATTATTTTTAATATTTTTTATTTGCAACGATTAGTTTTGAAAATACTTAACCATTTAACAAGGTGGGAAAAAGTAAAGAAAGTCGAATAATCAATATATATTCAGTTTCCTCTCTGAGTGAATTCTGGCTATGGTTATTAAAGCTAAGATCTTATTGATGGTTAAATATAAAATAACAGAGAGAGAGAGAGAGAAAATAAAGCGCGTGCTTTATCTTACAAATCTGACCTTCAGTATCTTAAACATTACGTCCAATCCAAAAATCTAAGCTGTCATTTACGAAAACAAGTATTTTTGGTAAAAGTATACAGTTAACCCCTTAACTGGCTTGCCCGTACATCGTACGGGATACTGAAAATGGTCACAATTGGTTTGCCTGTACTCTGTACGGACATTGACTTATTCTTTTTCTTTCTTTGATTTGCTCATATTTTTAATTCTGATTGAGAGATTATTAGTGATAGTGTTTTTAAGAGATGCAGTTTGTGTCCATGGTACTGAAATACTTCTCATCTGGGATTTTCTTAGTGGTGAATATGGGAATTTAGGTTCTTGAAAATACGCCATTAAACTCAAGGATTGACAAGACAATGTGCAATTTGTTACTTAAGAAGAAATAAAAACGGATAGATAATCCAAAAAAGTCGATATTATCTCTTTCTTTATATATTGCAATTAGTATTACACCATACTTCAAATTGTGAGTGAATATATACAGTGGACCACAAAAGTGTTCGTACACTTACTATTTCCTATAAAATTTAATTATTTCGACTAATAAAATTTAATGTATCGGAATTGTATGTTGTTTTATGGTATCTGCAAATTGTTATATATGGAATGACGTAATTAATTTTTAAAAAAATAGAATAACTATTATTTTTAAAAATTAATAATAAAAAAAACTGCTAAAACATTACACCACAAAAGTCTTCGTACACTTAACAAAAATCTCCCCATAGCTTTAAATATTGTATTTCTTTCTTAATTTAGTACTTAGTAGGATATCTTTTAGTGTCCTCAACAACTTTTAAGCCTCTTGGTATAGATTCGATAAGTTTTTTTTGTAATTTTTGCATCAATTGTCCTCCATTTTTCTGTGATTATTGATTTACTTCATATTATGTGTTTGTATGTCATGTTTTCTTTTTTTTAAATCAAATTTTTACCAAATATGTTCCATTGTGCTAAATACAGTATTTGAGGTTTTGGTTTTAGAATCTGGGGACAGTTACAGAGACACTAGGGATGTATATTGAGAGCAGTGCGCTTGGAGCCATTATGCTGTTAAAAAATAAAGTGCTCTCCAATATCCAAACTTTGGGCGGATAATTTAAAATTTATCTTTACAATATTTAAATAGAGCTCATGATTCTCAATACCATCAAATGGTACCAAATTACCTAATCCTGAAACCGATTTACAACCCCACGCAAAAACTCCTCCACCTCCATGCTGAAGAATGGAAGTGGAGGAGTTCTAGTTCCACATAAATTCATGACATTAAACTCCTAATTTTTTTATTTACAAGCTATTACATGTCCATTTGAATCAAAAATGATGAATTTTCTGCCATCCCAATCAATTTGGTGTCAATTTTGAATTTTTCTGAAACTTAATCCCAAGAATCTATTTGGATCAATGAACCATGGAGGTGGAAATGTTCTTGCGTGGGGTTGTAATTAGATAATTTGATGTACTTTGATGCTATTGTGAATCATGAGTTCTATTTAAATATATTTAAGAAAACTTTTAAATTATCCACCCAAAATTTGGATATTGGAGGGCACTTTATTTTTTAACGGGATAATGACGCCAAGCGCACTGCTCTGAATGTACGCCACTGATGTCTCTGTAACTGCCCCCAAATTCTAAAATCACCACCTCAATTACTTTATTTAGCACAGTGGAACATATTTGGTGAAAATTTGATTTTAAAAAAAAGAAAACATGAGACATATAAACACATAATATGAAGTAAAAACAATAATCACCGGAGAATAGAGGAACTTCCATGCAGAAATTATAAAAAAAAAAAAAAACTGATTGAATCTATACCAAGACGCTTAAAAGTTGTTGAGGACACTAAAAGGTATCCTACTAAGTACTAAATTAAGAAAGAAATATAATATTTAAAGCTATGTGGAGATTTTTGTTAAGTGTACGAAGACTGTTGTGCCTTAATTGTTTTATTTGCTCCTTATTATTAATTTAAAAAAATATAATAGTTATTTTATTTTTAAAAAAAATAATTATTTCATTCTATTAAGAACAAGTTGCACGTACCATAAAAAATACAATTCCAACATATTGATTTTTATCAGTCGAAAGCATTACATTTTATAGGAAATCGCAAGTGTACGAACACTTTTGTGGTCCACTGTATATGTACACACACATAATCCTCAACCGCTTGTAAAAGAGGTATGGACATGAAAACTTCTTGTAAGGATGAGAGAAGCTCTTTTGAGATGTATGAAACATTATTCTTACGAAGAAGAATGTTCTTATAAAAAGCAAGCATTTAGGAGTTTTTGAGTTCCCCAATTATAAAATAAAAAATAGTGTGAAAACTTTAAATTTAAAATTAAAGTAAAATTCTTCCATTTTTGCGTTCTGTTATGTATTATTCTTAATTAAATGCAATAAAAAATGAGCCTTTTTCTGAAACATTTTCAGCAAAAAAAATTGATCTCTTAAAGTGTTAAAATTTATGGTCAATCCGAAAGTTTGAATCTGTATAGGGATAAAATGTTCTTGTTAAAATACAAAGTTAAAACATTTCACTTCCTCCTGGAATTATTCTAAGTTTTATCACTGCCAGTCTAGCGATGAAAGATTACTGGTCTAAGAAGGGAGAAAAAAAATACTATTCCTATCAGATGAACGTGGTATTCGACGATAGGTCACGTATGTCTGATAGATCTTCGGGGAGTTTTATTTCATTCATCAAAATACTTTTTTTCTTAAATCCGATACCTTTGAAAAGAATATCCCAGATTTATGGTGACATTAAACAACGTACTAGATTGATTGTAGGGATTTTAAAAACTCTTCTGAGAAGGAATCAGCTTAGCATATTAAAAGAATATATACTATTTATTCTTCATTATTTGAAACATTGTATTCTTTTCAAAACTATAAAAAAAAACTGAAAAAAAAAACATCGTTTAAAAAAAGTTAAATGATTTTTTCATTTTAAAAATATATTGGCTTTTTTTGCTAAGTTTGCATTTCTAACACAATAAAGAAGGCTAATTTATATCAGATGAAAGTTTTACGTATAAGAAAAAGAATATTTTGGGAAAACATTTTATCTGCTAAGGCTTGTAGCTCATAAATTCACACAAGAATTGTGCATAACTGCATAATATTGTTTAAATTGGGAAATTCTATAAATTTTATATTTATTTAAGACGCTTGGAGCCTTATTGGTTTAATATGCTAAAATTAAGTGCAATATTACAAAATCTTTAATAACTTCATTCGTTTCAGATGGAGGGGAATGAATGAATATTTATCTGAGGTTGAAATATATTTACTTTAGCATGGTGATATTAAATAGAACTTATTAAAATTTATATATATATAGAAATAGTATTTTGTAATTAAATGCCATTTTTAATGAACAACTAAAATAAAACTTTAAATCTTTGATAAATAATGTTAAATTATAAGACGTATATATATTAAATTACTTACAATTTGAATTCTGATTGATATTGTAGCAGGTTTATAATCAGTAAAAGTTAGCTTGGAAAACATATCAAGTAGAAATGTAATGTTGATTGTTGAAATAGTTTTTGTTATCATTACTGGGGGCCATATTTCTGTATTAAGGGGCTTTTCAATATTTGTAAATAATAAGGAATGTTTTTGTTCCAAAAATCTAGGGAGAGACTTAATGTTACCTTAGCTGGATTTCTAAATTTTGAAAGAAAGTACGATATTGGTGAAGTAAGCCAATGAAGCACAAGTAAAACAATTAATTAATCATAATAAATATGTTAATTTAAAGTAATATGGTAAATTAAATAGTTTATTTTCGATGATTTTAATTTCTAATTTATTAAAAAAATTATATTCGAATCCCTCGTTATTGATTAAATTACGTGGTTTCCTAAGTATGTAAAAAATTTATCAATATTCTTTTCTTAAGCTGTTCAAGAACGTATCAGTATTTCTTACAGTAGTGGTGATTTTTTGTACCAATTACAATTGCTCATAGAGTAAAGGAATCTTGTATTTTTCATATTTTACCTAATAGCAAGTAAATATATGATAAGTGAGAATGTGCCATCTTTACTTAAATGATACAATCCAATTGAGATCATTGAGGTTGGATTATCGTCAAGTTTGCTTTTAATTCAAATTTTTTTAATATGTAAAGATAGCCAAATATTCTTTTCCCTTGAAATGTTTGGTTGTAACTACACTACTGGTCATTAAACTAATTGCAACACCATGAAGGAAAGAAAATACAAAAAAATATAATTATTGTACGTAAACAGTATGTCATAAAGGCAAAATTATTAAATTGGCAAGCAGTTTGCAGGCTTACAGGGGTGCAAAATTAGTAGAAATAGCTGCCACCCCTAGTAAATAAAACAGCCTTTATCCGGTTAGGCATTTAATGAAACTGAGCTTGGATGACAGAAACAGGCGACTCATTCTTTGCTACTTCAAGTCTATACCACACTTAAAAACCGCATTAGCTGGAGAGAGCTAGCAGACCAATCTCTCAGCAACTCATGAAACGATGCATTCAATGGGTTAAAAATATAGAGATCGTACCGGCCAGGACAGCAATCAAATACCACGTATATCAATGAAGTTCTAAACACGATGGGCAAACGTGTGGTGTTCATTACCTAGTTGGAAGATGGCGTTTGGCCGGCCTCTACGATCGGGCATAGCCACTGGACGCAAGATATGTCAGATATGTACTAATCTGGGTGTTGAAATAGCCGTCGTTCTGAGATAGACATGTGTGTGCCTAGAATCCAATGGCCCCAAACCATCCCACCAGGTGTACAGCCCCTATGCTGTTATTACATGCGAACAGGTGACGATTGGATACTTTGGAGCATACCGACATTTATACGGTCTTCAGAATACTGCACACAGAACCGGGACTCATCTGAAAAGACCAGTTCTGTATCCAGTTTTATCGTACAAATGACCAGATTAGCCACCTCTCTCTATGCTGTAGTGTCAAAGGAAGCTAAAATAATGGTCACTGTACTGACAGCCCACGCTGCTGCAAACGTCGACGCTCCGTACAAAATGAAAATGGGTGCGCTGCAAGCATGCCCATACCTAGACGTTAAGTGGCTGTACGGTTTTACAGAGCCAACCTCACAATATGCCTATCCTCTGTAGCGTTAGTCATGGGAGGTTGCGGAGATTTTGCTTGCAGTTCAGTAAGGCTCTCACCAATCCATTGATTCCATATTCGCATAGCAGTTGTTGCAACTGGACCAGTGCGACGGGAAGTATCACGGAATGAGGATTCACATTCTCGATAGACAACGTTCCTACATCTATCAAATTTCGACATTTGCTGGTAAGCATTTTTTATTCTTATTCGAGGCATAACAAACTTCGAGCAAACTTCGACCTTGAAAAGTACTTATTGAATAAGAAATCCACTAGACAACTCTTTTGTTATGTATTGCTTTAGATGTCGTTCCTCGCTCCTGCGTCGTCTAAATACGCTGAAAAAGTAATTATTTGCATACATCCCAACCTTTTCTTCCTTTTATGTGATTTTGACGTTCTTCAGATCATTCCTTCCTGATGTTACAATTTTTAATGACCAGCAGTGTTTTCATTGAATTCAGAATTATTAATAGAAATATATGAAATCAGTGTACAAATAAATTCTTTATATACATTTTAGATCTTAAAAAAATATTAAAAACACTATACTTTTAGGGATTAAAGTAAAAAATTTAACTTCTTAGAAAAATCGATCTCGGAGCACAACTAAATTCTTATATCGATATTATTGCTTTTATCGAAAAAAGTTTTCCTCCAATCCAAAATTTGCAATCCCACAATTTATTGCTATACACTTTTCTCTTTTACCGGTTTCATAACACAAGAAACGGGGAAAGAACTCGAAGTCTTATATTGATTTTTCGATTCATTTCCAGTTAAGAAATGTTTCCCATTTATTATTCCATCTAAAAGGGGATACGGAGGTGATGCGTTTGAAGGAACAATAAAATAATACATTCTCTCTGACGTAAAATTCTCCACGGAAAACAATTTCGGATCGGGTCCTTGCGTTTAACTCCACTCCAGACCAATAATCTTGGACTCCAGTATCATGAGACTGAAGGATTTCTTCGGAAGTTTTACCCTGAGTTTTCATGCATAAAACATGATAAAATTCTTGAGTGTGTAAAATGGGGTTGCGTGCCCATATTCTATAGCACGATTTGTTTGCGAACCGTCAATGTGGCATATGAAAACAGTCCGCCTAAAAGATTGAGTTTATGAGAAAAAATACCACTTCAAATGCAGTTACGCTTCGAACAACACAAGAATATATTTTGAAGAGAGTCATGAATAACTTTCGGGTCTCCTTTTGTATAAAGTTTGTAGAATTTGTCAGAAACTTAAAGTAAAAAGTTGTTCACAATGTTATGTGTATATATATGAAAAGAAAAAATAATACACAATATTCATCTGAATACATTTCAAATACATTGTTGAAAAAAGTACTTTTTGTTTCAAATATATTACACAGTTTTGGTTTAGAGATGATTTTTGAAAATGAAAAATATTGATTGGTAAATCAGTTGGCACACTTTACATTTTTTAACTCAGTACTTAATGGAAATTAATAATTTTAGTTTCAATAAGAAATAATATAATTTTAATTTTAATTTTGGTTTGAAAAATGAGTATTTTTATAAATTGTTCTGTTTTTATAAGTATATATATATATAAACGTTATATTTATCAATCATCTCTGAACAGTATATGTTCATAAATCAATATATTCAGTATTTTCACCCAACAAAAATCAATTTTATAACTGATATATACTACAGAATTCTCTCAGGTAAAATTTACTCAAACTTTACGTGTGAGCCTATGGCCATTGAAAGAGCTTTGTATAATTACCACAAAAGGGCGATTGAGAGTTCCAGTGGCATTCTACTCTTCTCAGACTCTAGATTTGAGCTCCAGGTGACCTTAAATCCAACTCTCAACTAACCCAGGATATAATTGCCTTTATAAATAGAGTACTTTCAGTCCAAGGAACTTGCTTTTTGCAATGGATCTACGAGAGCGGGTATCCCACATACATATCTTAAGCTATGTGCAGGCTGATAACCTGGACAAGGAGGCCCGAAAATCCTCTCAACTTTCCAATAACCTTACCCTTATCGATGCTGATACAATAAACCTGACATAAACTCACCTCTTATCCAGTTAAGAAGCACTTCATTCCAGATTTAATTGTAATTTCAACCACTATAACCAGACTACGTACGAAACACTTCAAAGCAGAGGTACTCTACCTTTATTCTCGCAGGGCCACATACACATGACAAGTATTTCACGCGGGCTACGACATGAGGATATGGGAAGAAAACACTATAAGACCAAAGCAACATTAGACAGAGTTAAATTGATGAAAATGTAAAACTCCTATTTTCAGCTTTTATTTTAATACTATATTAATTCCTCTATCAAGCACACACACACACACACAAATATTTACTTTAATGCTTTTTTTTCCGAGTTATATCGAAAATTCGATTTCCTTTTATCCCTTACAAAACCCCATACTTCATTCTACTATAAAAAAAAAGCATTTTAATAGCAATATTGATATATAAGGTTGAATGATTGGTAGAATTTCCAGCTAAATTTAAGTACATTGTTCTGAAATAATTGAGTTTCGTAGTTAAATAGGCCATGACCGGGCCACTTAAAAAACAGGTGATCCACAGGTTAAGTATCACTGCTTTAAAGGGACGACAACATCCCCTAATGTCCAAACAAGTTAAAATACTCATTCTCACTGTCCTGACATTCAATTTTCTCCTAATCATATTTTTAATTGTCCTTCTATATTGACTGAACACCACAACATAGACCTAACCCCCATGTAACATCTACTGATTTATTCACCAATGGTCCTCGACATAGCAAGGGCAGTTTTGGACACCTTCGACGCCGTTTGATTTCACAGCACTACCTGGACAAGACCACATAAACACTTGAAATATGTTCACACACATCTTTTCAGGAAAATATCTTAATTTTTCAATAAAGTCTGTTCAAAAGCTTTTATTTCAGAATAATGCTTTTGAAGACCTGTATGAATATACGTTTAAATTTTGATACTGTTTAAATCACCTTGTAATTTTTAATCTATATTTTATAGATTCACATTTTACTGATAGTTTTTGCTTTAAACATAAATATTTTTACAATCCTTGACAGAAAAACGTATTCCATTTTGTTGTAGTTTTGCTTAAAATTTATTCTTTGATGTAGGGCATGAAGTGATTTTGAAATTTATTATTATGTTTTAAAAGCATTCCATTTGTAGAAAATTGGAGCTAAGAATTTTTACTTTAACTAGATTTGAAAACAGAAAGCAATAACGCTATTAGTTATGACCGAGAATAAAAAAAAATAGTTGTGAAATAATCACTGATTAACAAAGAAATCAATTAAAAAATAATAGAAAAGGAGTAAAATACTAAATTAAGGTAACGAAATATTATGAATATAACATAAAACCTTTAATACAACATATATGTAATTGGAATAAATACAGAAAAATACTTTTAAACTTTAAGAAAAAATGAAAAAACTATGTATGCAACTAATTAAAGCTTGGCCTGATCCCCCCCCCCCTCATGATATAATGTAAATTTAATCAACAATTTGCATTGGGTAAATGATAGCTTTTTTTATCCACTTACAGGCTCATTTTATTTCTTGATTATGGATCAATTTGTTAATGCTTATTTTCACAAGTACACATACACTTCAAACATAATAGCACCATTCGCATACAAAGTTTCCTAAAAGTAAATGAAAAAACATGTAAAATAACAAGTAAATATAAAATAAATAACTAATTTACCTGTAAAGTTGGCTTTCTGTATGGCAGAAATCATGAGACTTTTGATTCAATTCACATTAAATATGAATATAAAGCTTCGAATACCAAACCTTTTTCTTGAACTATAAGTCTTATTAATATTTATTATTAATCAAAATTTGATCTCTCGTGTATGATAAATTCCAAAAATACGGTACTGTAAGTGACTCAACATCGCAAATCTGGACAGTAGAGTCTTAATTTTCTTCTTACCGTCTTCCCTTTACTGTCTTTCTTTGAGCAGCAAATAATACACTGTCATGTTCGATTAGTTTTCTTCTCTGTTAGGGGAATGTAGTCAGCAAAGTGTCTTTCAGACGAGCGTGAAGGGCAGGGAGGTGCTCAGCAGAAAGGCGTCATCTTTTGCAGAACATTCCACCGAGTAGTACTTTTCAATTATTCGAAACCATAAAAAACACATGTGAAATAATTCGGGAAAGGCCAATTGCACTGTGTAAATTTTCGCAATGCCCGAGCTAAACTCGGGATGAGTTGGGGTGGTACGTTTCTCCTGCCCGAGCTAAACTCGGGCAGGGAAATAATATTTATAGCACATCATAATTTCTTTATTATTAGAAACATCAAATATTTTAATCTATTTTATAATTGCAGAGTTACTTTAACATAATCCGTTGCTAATACTGAATTCGTATGATTCTATCACAAACCACACAAAATGCTATTTAAAAGTTAAAGCTTTTCACGATACCAAATTCATATATCTAAAAACCTACAAGTGAGATGTAAAAGAAATTTCAATCAATGCGATTTCGTAATTAAAGCATTCGTTATCGTCTTTTGATGTGTTTCAGAGGAAATAATTGCCTATTTATGCACGATCTCTATTGTTAAGCGAGCTCATTAAATGTTTTTTCAAGCGATTCCAGAAGTGATGAAAAGATAACGAGGTGGATAATGGTATAAAAAGTCTTCTCACTTTTGGGTGCGACAGCCACTGGAAATGAATGCGTGTAATTGATATAGTGTTTTACATTCTCAAAATAAAATTTAAGATATGAGAACTAACAAGCTTATTAATTTTTAGTCGAAAGGTACTTTACATTAAAATAATCTTATGATGCATTATTTTTTTTTTATAAAAATCAACTAAATATTGATGTATGAGTGGAAATATGAAATAAGATAAGATAATTATTTGAGAGTTGATGTTTCCAATTTTTTCAATATAATTTTTTTTAAATCCTCAATGCATTTCGAAGAGCAATCTCTAAATAAAATCTCTATTGAGTTTGTGTTATTCAATTTTTGGGAAAAATAAATTTGAAAAAGAGGCTTTTTAAAATAGTATATGCGTCAGAAAAAATCTATTTTTACAGAATTCTTTTCTAATAAAGTGAAAATGCAAAAATAATAAGGTACAAAAGAGACATAACTTGCAATTAAGAATGTCTTCGCCAAATGTACGCGCTCCTGAACTAAACTGAGAGTACAATTTGAGACAAAAAAACGTCAATTTTCATGAAAATTGACAACAATGTAAGTCATACACCTGTTTAAAATATAGCGCTTTTATAATTTCAAAATATTCCACTAATACTGATTTTATGTTTATTGCACTTTATTATATAACTCATTTAGCATTCTAGTAAAGGAGAAAAAGGCGAAACGCATTTTATACTCATAAAAATGGAACAACTCAGATAAAAAAGAGGATTACGACAAATTTCACTGTTGTCCATAGGATAGCGAGAGGCCAGAATATATTACTAATGTTTCAATTCTTTTTTTATTTAAAAAACATTCCACATTCGAATCATACTCTATAATATTAAGGGAATTCCTCTATTACTCTATAATATTAAAGTAAAAAATAAAATGTTAAATACAGTCTATTCCGGTGTGTAACTGACACTTATACTTTCAAACATCATTTCTAAAGTTTTAGGTGTATTCGTCATATAATGTTCACCTTTTATAAGAAGAAATCTGAAATGTACGCGTGAAATATTATTATTCCTTGAAATATAGAATATTCTATGAGGATAATTAAAGCATGGAAGGAAATAATAACCTGATATAGTAATAAGAAAAAAGGATTTAAGAATATAGTATATCTAACAATCTAAATGAAATGAAAAATGATTATGTATATAGAACAAATTAACAGTTATGGTGAAAAAATGGAATAGAATTCGATGATGTGCATGAAGATATAACGGACGAATACGATGATTTTTTCATGTTATCTAATAATAAAATAAGGTATATGCCATTTCTTTTAAATAAACGTTATAAATAAATAGTAAAAATATAGTTTTTATGCTCACCTTTACTTTATTTTTAAACTTATTTTTATATCCGGTGTATAACATGCACCCACATACATTGATCTTATTTTTCGAGCTAAAAGTGCTCCTTATACGCTGGTAATTATAAAACATTAGATGAGTAAAAATACGTTAAAATGATTATTACGTTAGATGCGAAAATTAACTTCATAATCATCACTGAATTTTGTAATGCAATAATTAATTAAAGAAATTTTAAAACACAAATAATTTATTTTTCATAAATCTTTACAGTATCATGAAATATTTTTTTTCAAAATTTTGAAGCATATTTTATAAAGTTAAAAGTAAAATTAATAATTCATAAAGTAAATTACTCTAAGAACATCTATTTAAAATGTAACTAAGTTGTTAATATAATACAAACCATTAAAAGGTATAAGCAATTTTAATTTAGTATTAATAATTAATTTCAGCAAAATTAAAAATCATTTTCAGATTTACAGCAAACTCAAAAAATCCTTTGACGTTTCTGATTTCTGCTCTCGGAAATCGAAGAAAATCTTTTAATCCTTCGTAAATCTGTTACAACACGTGATTCACGTATTTTTCATTTCCGCGAAAAAGGAACTTTTTCTCAAATCAACAGCTTATAACAAAATAAGATTCTCCCAAGGCAATAAGGGATTAAATTGATTTACTTTTTAATTCCACATTGATGACTGTCTTCCAGTTGCCATGCTTCAGGGAATTGAAGGTATTTTCAGTTTGTAAAATTTCAAATGGTGCATTTTCTTTTCTTTAGTCAACTAATCTTTAAATTCGAAAGCCTTCGTTTAAAAGAAAACGTAAGAGAGGAAAATGAAACAATAAAACAACTAAATTAAAAGACAGCAGGGCGTATCCTGTGGGACTTTCTTATTGAAGGACTATTGAGAAAATGAAGTGGTCAATGCTATTTTCTTGATGTTAACACTTTCGATTTGTTAGATAAAAACTCTATTTGGGATAAATTGTCCTGCTCTGTATTGATAAGGAAAGGGAAGTTAGTTTGAAATTTCCGAAAAGATTTGGTTTTATCAGTGTCAGCTTTGTAGAAACATTGTTGCTGACAGTATATAATGTAGAATGGCCGAAGTATGCACCCTCCTTCATGGGACTTGTTATCTTTTATTTATAAGGGGCTTTGATAATCCACGGTGAACAACATTAAATTCAGATGCACATTTTATTATATATTCTTTTCCTTTGAAAGTTAAATAAGGGAAATTTTTATTTTAACCCTTTCATGGGCCATTTATTTCTATTTTCAATTTCTCCCAGTTTTTTATGTTTTGATAACAACTTAACAATAGCATTTAAGGAAATGCTCTTATCTGTTGTGCTTTCTGATGAAAGCAGGTTCTGCCTTGCTACCAGAGATGGTCGTGTGTTAGTCAGAAGGAAGCCTGGAAAACGTTTGCAACAAAACTGTCTCTCAGCGGCCTAGATATTCTAGGCCTATACCTGGAGTAATGGTCTGAGGAGCAATTTTCTATGACAGCAGGAGCACTCTCGTAGGTATCCCAAACGCACTGACTACAAATGTGTACATTATTTTGATAGTTCAACGTTTTGTACTGCTGTTCCTGAACATCATTTAAGGAGGAATTTTCCAACAGGATAGCGTTCGCCCTCACACCGCTGTTGTAATGCAACATCCTCTACAGAGTGCTGACATGTAACCTTTGCCTTTGAGTTCAACAAATCTGTTTCCATTTGAGCACGATGGGATACAATTGGAAGACAACTCTAGCATCACTGTCCAGCACTGACTGTCCAAGTATTGACACAACAAGTAGAACAAGCATGGAACTCCATACCACAAAGAGACATTCGACCCCCGTATGTCATAATGCATGATTTTGTGTAAGCTTGCATTATAAATTCTTGAGGTAATACCGGCTATCAATGTAACATCATTTCACATTTGTAATGCATTTTCTTGAGCGTAATTAACCACTTTGACCTTGAAAATTTAATCAATTAAACATGTTAACTAGACAAATGCATTTTCCAAATTCTATTACTCTACAATACTTTTTCTTGCTGTTGGGATTTTTACCGTCATTGTATATATATATATAATGTGCAATAAAATTGTACCATATAGAAGAAATTATTATGCAGTTATTTTATTGCAAATAAGTGCATAATTATGTTAATAAGCATATGTATTCGGGTAAATCGTGGTTATATGGATAAAACAGTATTATTTATAGGAATCTCCCTAAGCGGAAAAGATGCTCTACGGTATGAAATTTTTATAGGAGAACAATAATCAAAGAAAAAAAAATCAGAATTTAATATTGTCATAAATGGGTTGAATTTACGAAAAAATTAGAAAAATGACTAAATTCTGATTATATGATTTTGGACTCAATATATAAAAAGAAGAAATTATTTTCTACACTATAAATATTCAAAAGTTATGATTAACAATATGCGAGTCTTGAGTAGTGATTAGTATAGTGTACATATATTTTATAAACCTTGCTCTCTCCACCACCATCACTGAATAAAGCTGGTCCAAGATTTTATTTCGTCTTGCCCTTTTTTGTGCACTCTAATTTTATACTAGTAGGAATTTTAAAATTTAATACTAAAAAAGCTGTTAAATATACCGGATGTTTTTTCCTTGTAATCGTTTAGTTTTTTTTCCCTTTAATGGGGTGCGGATATTGATATTTCTGCCTTTGCAGATCTAGTAAATTCCCCAGGATCTGGTGTCCCTTTTTAGTGCAGCACCATATAGGCGAAACCGATTACCGCAATTATTTTTGATGCCCAGTTTCCTCCCCAGAGGAATTCACCTGAGCTCTGCCGATGCGAAATTTGTACTTAGAAGTTTAATTTTGCTAAGAGCATCCAAGCCAAACGGACACTCAAGGGATTTTTTGCATGCAGTATATTCATACGACATGACCGCTGTTGATTCTCTGCATCATGAAAATCCAGCAGGGGTCG
The DNA here is from genome assembly GCA_019973955.1 of Trichonephila inaurata madagascariensis. NCBI lineage: Eukaryota > Metazoa > Arthropoda > Arachnida > Araneae > Nephilidae > Trichonephila > Trichonephila inaurata. The sequence continues at coordinate 52,297 of BMAV01005238.1, forward strand.
AACGCGCAATCTTGGGTGCAGAAAGCCAGTGACAAACCAAACACGCCACCCAACCGGACGTAGCCATGTAGTAGGTACCTTCTCATTGCAATACATTTTTAAAACTTGAAGAATACATCTTTCTTTTTTTTAAAAAAAATTCTTTGAGTTGAATTGAGTTTGGTGTCTTATAGCGCAAGAGCCAGTTTTGGCTATACTGCGCCAAACATTTATAGGTCTGTGGTCTGGACGGGAAAAGAAGAAAAGTAGAAATTGGATGACAAGATGGAGGGTCGAAAATAGAGAAGGATCACTGGGGTACCCCGGGGTCATGACACCCGTGTTTACCAAAGATAGTAAATCCCTTGGGAAAAGGAAAAGATCACTAGGGTACCTTGGGATTGTGACACCCGTACCCACCTAAAGAAGGTGAGCCCCCTGAGGGGTTTAATTACTTTGACTTTTTACCATAAAAAAGCTCGAATACTCAATCTTCATTCCCTTGCGGAAGTATTTAACATCAAAAATATTTTTTAAATTTATTATCCTCATTTGTATACTAGAGGACATCTTTCCTTTATTTATTGGTAGGTTTGAAATTCTGTAAAACAAATTTCGATCTACCCTTATGTATATATTATGTGCACGTAGAACAAACTACTTAGACAAGTATAAAAATCATAACATGTAGTAATGAATCAATTTTGCCAAAAAAACATATATGTACTAAAATCCAAAATTTGAAAAAAAAAAACTTTTTTAGAAAAGTCGCTTTACTTTATCATATTTAAAACTGTAGTTTAATGCTAAATAACGTTAATATAAAGAATTCAAAAACACTTACTTTCTTCTAGAGCAAGAAGTAAGCATTTGAATATTAAGAAAGTATTTTTATATTCAACTCGTTAACTGAAACTCTGCTAAACTTCTTTTTTTTTATTTTTAAGAATTAAATTAAATGAAAGATGAGAAAATATTTGCTTAAAGTATAAATAAAAACTTTAAGTTGAAGAAATGAAAATTATTTCAAAGAGGCTAATAAATCAAAAACTAAAATTATAAATAATTCTTAAGAAAAACCGAACTTCTTAAGGAAAGCGTTTCCTTTTCAGAATTGCTAATCCTATATTTTTCTTTGCTTCCTTAAAAGAAAAAAAAGAAGCTGAAAAAATATTTATTTTGCTTATAAACTTGAATCATTGATTTTAATCGCTTGCATAAATATTGTTGAGATACGTGGATAATTAATATGTTTAAGTTCTGCGATTTAATTTATTTATTGCTTGAGAGATCTAACTTTAGAAGTAAAGAAAACATTTTTTAAATAAAAAAGTATTGACTTTAGATTATCTTCAGAAAAATACCATTTACTATTTTTGCTTTAATGTATCCTTTTAAATTACACAAAATTTTTATATTAACTCCAACCGCCCCTCCCCCCCCCCAAAAAAAAAACAACTCCCATTTCCACAAGACTTTTTCCATCTCTGTATTTTGAATGAATTCAATAGAAATGTTATAAATAAAGCTAAGTAAAAAGCAACACACATATTATATTAGGCACCAGAGACCGTATTAGACAAACAAAAATTTTATAATAAATTATTAAAATTACAATATATTTTTAAGAATAAGATATTCGACCTTATATATCATAATTCATAGGATAAATAAAATTTTATTAATTTTTTAAAGTATTCTAAATAATATTAAGAGTTTTTGTGAGCTTCACAAAAATCAACTCTTCAAAACATTTAAGCTTTTAGCTTCTATAAGTCTTTTATCTGGCGAATTAGTAAAATAAAGGACAGACTTATTGCAGCATTAAGATGAAATTTGTAAAAACGATTATTATGTACAAATGAGGGGCCCGATTCTAAAAATTAATATTACCGCAGCTACTGCGCATATTACAATAAGTAATACATAAATGTAAAGAAATATGTACCAAGTTTTTTTTTCTATCTGTTACAAATGCTCCAAGTGCGATCATCTTGTTACACGGCATACCTCCAATCTGTATTGCAGTTCGTTCCATATATTTTATGGTATCGTTCTATCACTAGTTCGTAATGCGCTGTACAAAGGCTTACTTGTCGTCATCTGTTATGTGTTACGTCAATTGCAAATGATGCCGATTGAAATTTAATTTTTTTTCCATAAAATTGCTATACCGTTTTCTGGGCATTCTAGGTTCACAGGTGGTAACTTTTGTTGACTTCCATGGAATTCGAACCAAACTCTTCCTTAACCTCTCCATCGTTTCTTCCAAGACGCTAGTCCGTAAGCTGGTTTTATTTTTACACGAGCAATCAGTTTCCATAAATTGATGATACCATCGCAGAATGCTCCTGATGGCCGGTGCTTCTTTTTCAAAGCAATTTCTAAGTATACGTTGCATCGAAATAAATTAAAAAACCCATGCATAATCTAATACGCAAAAACTTTTCTTTGCTTGTTTTTCATATTTGTATTTCAATCACTCAGATCTTGAATGTGCCGTTGAGCACTGGTAAAAAAAACAAACTTGGTATACTATTCTTTATATTCACGTATCACTCATTGTAATTTATGCAGCAGTTCCGAAAATATGATTTTTTAAAATCGAGTCGATCATTTATACTCCCCTTGTATATAGTAATTTTCAAATTTCATTATACTGCCTATTTGTAAATTATAATAAAGCAATTATTTTTCTGCGTATTTATATTGGAAAATCAAAGTTTTCTGTTATTTTGTCTAATTATATATATTCAAAGTTCCATAGCTTACGACTGATATTTAAAAACTATTTTGATTTGCTAACAATTAATTGTTTCTAATAAAAAAAAAATTTAAAAATAAAGATTTCTGTCTCTTTTTTACTTTTTCCATTTTTTCAAAACTTGTAAAATTCTAAAAAAAAAAAAGTTTGGGAAAAGAGCATACAGAAAATAATAATACAGATTTCCATTTCGTTATTTTTAACTAACTTTTGAAAATATTTTAAATTATCCTTGAAAAACCGGATATCAATGAGTTAATTAATAAAATGATTGTAAGAGATTAATAAAAGAACATGATTAAAAACGCAATTCTGTCGAAATTTTATTTTTTACTCATTTAGATGTTTTTTATTACATTCAAATAATTATATTAGACAAGATTGAAAAAGAAATTAGAGATTGCACTATATAACAATAAGTTTGTAAATAAAGGGCTATTAGATAAGTCTATTCTCTCTAACTCGACTTTTCTAACGTTCAGTCAAATTGACACTTAAAGCTCAAACAAAATCGCACCGAAAATGACCGTCACTACCATATATGATATAAGTGAGATAGATCATATACTAATAAATGATTATAGAGAAGGTTAGATGTAAGTGGGCGATATGGCAATATGAATTAGTGCCTGAATCAGAGTTGTGTAGCCACTTGTACGTTGCAAGATCACTGAAAATTGACACTGAGTCAAGTTTGAGAGGTCCCATCTCAATTTAGAAATATACCAGTAAATTGTTTACTCATTAGTCTGCCTTGTCCACTTATGTACTCATTTCTTATGTTTAACATAATCCCTTAAGTGGTGATTTTTTTTTTGCCCAAAATTTTCCAAAAAAAAAAGACACATTTTTTTTAATTACATATTACTAAGCCAGTTTCTCAAAATGTGGGGCATGCTCTTCTTAAAGGATGCAATTACACTATTGGGAGGGGGCGCGAGCAAATTGAAAAATTGAAAATAAAAGGTTACTTTAAAAAATTATTAATTTACTGAAAAGAAGCAAAACAAAATACATTCTGACATAATAAAAAATAAAATATACATTTGCAATGGTATAATATATATATTAATATATCAGTACTGCTTAATGTATTTTATAATTAATTTATCAATACTAGGTTAAAAAATTACTAGTGACTCCTATGGGCTTGTCATACATAGAATTTAATACTTATCTTGATAATTTGTATGGTTTATAATTAAAGTCGTATTGTGTAACTTTACGTCAATCAATGAGTTCAATAACGTATTATTGTATGGAGGGGGGTTCTATGAAAAGTATGATTGAAAACTGGGTCGCAAATGTTGAAAGTTTGAAAAGTACTGTACTAAGCATAATACTTAATAGAATGCAGAAATGGAAGAATTTTATTTTAATTTTCCATTTTAAAGACTTCGCACTTTTTTTTAATTTTATAATCGTTGGAAATCAAAACATCTTAAATGTTTACTTTTTTATAAGTACACTTTGCATGCTGTGAAGAATGCTTCACGTATCTTAAAATATTTCTGTCGTACTTACAAAAAATTTCATGTTCGTACCTCTTTTTCAAACGGTTGTGTGTGTGCATAGAAAGGGTGTCCCAAAATTAACGCAAGAAGTAATTTTCATAGAAATCACACTTTTATAATTAAAAAAATATAATTTTTGTTTGATTCATAAAGTATACTATATAGGGCAGTGCTTCTCAAACTTTCACTACTGGCGACCCAATTTTCAATCATAATTTCCATCGC
>BMAV01005238.1:57941-68871 GCA_019973955.1 Trichonephila inaurata madagascariensis
ATAATTTAACGAAGAGAAAGTATACTTACCTACTTTCTACCTTTCTCCATTGATAATTTGAGAAAAATTCAAGTAGAACCGAATTAAAATGTTTCTAAGGTACTCGACCTTAATAAAGGACACAAATCACAGAAACTTTTCACAATTGTGACAGGAATGATATCTGCAAGTAAATCTGTTATATTTTGTTCAAATTTTTGTAGTTTGTACCCCGCGTGAACGCTCCCGGGTTAAATGTTTAATCGATGTAAAACTATGAATGTTAAGTTCTAAAAATGAGTAATATAAAACGTTTTTCACATCATGCTTTATGTTTCAGAATACTCATAAAGATAAATATTGGCCAAATAATCCTTCAAAGTGTTTTCTCTGCTTTTCGAAATGTCATATAACTTTTTCGTATAGGCGCATTACTTACAACTTCCCTAAATGAAAAATAAAGACATAAAAAAGGAACGAACTAACCATAGCAGCAAGTTCGAAGGTCAAACAGATGAAATTTTTATATTCCTAGACTGTTTCTCTGGGTCGGGGTTTTGTCTATTCTCTGAAATAGTATTTTAGATTTAAAAAGAGAAAACTCAGTAAAAAAAATCTCTCATCGTGGGATTACAGCAAATCAAACAAATATGATGTTTTTTATTTATTTATAGGATCAGATAGCTAATGAATGTATCGAAATGAAAGCTTTTATGTTTGATGAAGTAATACTAATAAATTCTATCAGTGTAAATGTGTATTTTTTATTATGTCAGAAAGTATTTTCTTACTTCATTACAGTAAGTTAATTTTTTTTTAATATTTTATTTTCGATATGCTCGCGGCCCCCTTTGTAGGGTTATCGCGCCCCCCAAGGAGGCGCGCCCCACACTTTGAGAAACACTGCATTAGAAAAAGATGTTAAACCACCCTTGGCCAGTGGCGTAGCTTCCAATGGGCTAGGCGGTGCCATGCACCGGGGCCCTCGCACCCTGATCACCAAGCTAGTTGAACTTGCGATAATTTCTCCCAAATTTAAGATATCATTATAAAAGGTTGCAACATAATTATTATCATGGCAATTCAGATTAAAGTAATTTTGAACTTGTGTAGGGAATTCCCCTAAATTCTTTCACTTATTTGTTTTGTGTGTTGCGAACTTCACTTATTGAAAAGTTTATATCATTTTCCTATAAACTGTTACTTGAAAGTTCCATAAAAAATCTTACCATACTTATTATTACACCTTAAAAAACCTACACAAGAGGTGATTCCTTCTTAGTTACATTCTATTTTAAGTAACCATATGATTACTATAGTAAGCCAGAGAGAGAGATTTTCCAATTTCAATATTCCGCAATCTTCTCGTATCTGCAATAGATTGATGTAATGTTGCCTCCCCCCTCCTCTGCTTTTCTGCAAGTTTTTTTTTAATTATTATTATTATAATAATATTGTATTGTTTTCTTATTCATGCGTATTTTTTGTATTATTTCCTGTCAATCTCGATGGACCATTTTATAGCTCTAAGCCATCTGGTGGGTGAGTTCGATCCTCTCAAATAAATAGCCAGGGATTTTCCAACGACGTTGTTTTGTAGCGTAACATTTCGTTTCTCCTGCCGTTAAATGTCAGTATATAAGTACATATGAAATGTAATGCAGTGCTTCTCAAAGTTGCAATATTCACGACCCAATATTCAATCCTAATTTTCTTCGCGCCCCCCCCCATACATAACAATGTACTGAATTCAATAATACTATACTTTGACGCTAAAGCTACGACACGACTTTAACCTCTTAAGTGCCCCTGGCGTATATAAACGTCTCGCTTAGACAAAGAATTAATGACCCTGGACGTATATATGTTTTTCCGATCTTTTCTGTGCACTGCTATCCATAAAATTATTCGGAAGGCTTTGGAATGCAATAAAAGGACCTTGACAGTGTTTGTGAAGGATTTACTTACTCCAGATTATTTTTGTGCATCTTTATTCCTCCCCCTCCCCCAATAAATCACATAAGCGTTCCTACGTGGAAAACAGTTGGCATTTGGAAACGAATCGCAAAACTTTTGATTAGCAGTCAAGGTTTAATTATAAACCGTACAAAAATTATCAAGATAAGCGTTAATTATTATATTAAATTTTATATATGTCATGCCAATGAAGTCACTGCTAATTAATAAACTTGTTTTTAACTTAATGTTAAATTTATTATAAAATACATTGTATAGCATTGATATATTTATAAGTGTAATATATCAGTGTAAAAGTGTATTTTATTTTTTTATTATATCAGAATGTATTTTGTTTGATTACTTTCAGTAAATTACTAATTTTTTTAAAAAATAATCTTTTGTTCTCGACTTTTCAATATGTTCGCGCCCCCCTTGTAGAGTTGTCACGCCCCCCAAGGGGGGCGCGCCCCACAGTTTGAGAAACACTGATATAGGGTTATAGAATATATATATATGTATCGTATATATAGGGTAAAACTATACGGTTTTGCTTGCCCTATATATCCATTCTTTAGTTAAAATTTTACATGGCCATTTTGCCTAAATGTGGCTGTATTTCGTTAATACAGGGCTCCGTTTTTTTTTCAAGACGTGAAAGGTCGTAGGCTTGCTGACATGAGCCTTACACTTCAAAAATTCCCAAAATTAAAAACCAAAACGTCGCGAAATTATTCGAACAATAGTCGTCAAGTTCTGACCACCCAAACTGGAAATTACATGACCAGTACGTTTTAAAATATTATTCGATAATGGGAACGAATTTGTTTTTCGTATAGTACCCTATTTTTAATAGTCCTGAATCGTCAGTTGTCATGTGATTCTTTTTTTCTTTCTTCTTTGGCAACACTTTATCATGTAAATAAATTCAAGCCGTGCGGGCATTTTGGGACACGCTGTATATATGAAGTACATTATATATATATATGACTCTTTATATATAACTCTTCTTCCTATATGACTCCTTTATATATACCCGTTATACATGGCTCTCTTAATATATCAAAGAATTTGAAGCATGGTGTAATACTAAGTCTTACATTGCAATGAGAGAAGATATAACATCGGCTTTTATGGATTCGCTTTCCTTTTTCATTTCTTTTCAAGCAACAAATTGCAAACTGGTATGTCATTCTCTGTTCTTTAACGAGTGTTTTCTAAATTTTGCCTTCAATGAAAAATTCCAGCCTTCACCATCAAGAAAATTCTGGATGGAAAGTATTTCTCTCTCTCAGTACCTTAGAAAAACTGCATCTCTAAAAACCACTAGCAATAATAATCTCACTATAAGAAGTAAAAATATGTGCGAATCAAAGAAAAAAACGAAGAAAACATCAGCACCTGTATGGCATACAGCCAAACCAGTACTGGCAGGCTTTCGATAGCACGGGCAAACCAGTTAAGAGTTTAATAAAAGTAATTTATTGCAAATCTTGTAAGCATTTCGAGTTCAGTTCAATGGGTTCACCACCCATGCTGCTTTTGGACCCCCCAGGGAATCAAATTTCTGAGAGTTATCTTAACTTTAACATGAGATTAATTAATCACGGTAAGTTCCTAGATTCAAACTGGCTGGCAGAATAAAATCCGTATTTTCTATTTCTCAAAACTTTGTTTGCCTTGTATTTACGTAGCGAATGAAATGTTCAGCATTACTACTTGGTGAAAGAGACTAAGAATTCTTTTAAATTTTTTAAAATATTAATAGAAATAAAAGGCAAATCATAGTTCAGAAATTGGTCTGAAACAAAACTTTAAAATTACAGAAGTATAATTCTTTCAAAATGTTGATTTTGTATTCATACATTTCGAATAATTTTTTTGAAAATATAAAAATAATATATATATATATATATATATAAATCATTTTGTATCTGCAAAATGTAAATCTTGCTAAAATGTTAATTTAACATCGTACTTTTCATTTTGTTCCTGAGCAAGCCACTCAGTATGACCAATAAAAATTATATTTTTGGAGCCAGACTTAAAAATAAAAGACATTCGAAATTATGATAGCTTAAAAGAAAATAGTTAAAAAACTATATTCAATTACGAATCAAGGCAGCAATACAGTCTCAGGCAGGGCCATAGAATAGAAAAAACATTTTTGTTACGTATTATTTTAAAGATAAATTCTTTATTTTTTTTCCTTAGTAAAAAAAAAAAAAAAAACCATTTATCCTCAGAAAAAAGGAGAAATATACATCGAATATACCAAATTACTTGTTAAAAATATAAATAAAAAATATTTAATCAAAAATAAAAACAAATAAAAAGAGAGAGAGAGAGAGAGAGAAGATCCCAAAGCGCAAACTAACTGTATTACCATATGTAAAAAATTTGAAAAATTAATAAAATTAGTAACTCAGATTGTAATAAAATAATTTAATTATTATTTGCTCTTCGAGTGATAACGAATGTACTTAGAAGTTATAAGCAGATGAAATTAATACTTTGCTATACGTAGTTACTTACTACGAAAGCGTTAAAATGTGTGTATTTTATAACTATTTTTAATTCAATTCTGTATAGTTTTACAATACAATTATAATTGCCATATAGAACCAAGTAAAAGTTATATTTCATGTAAAGTTATACTTCATATCTTTTCTATAGGTAATTTAAATAACAATTTTCTGATTGTGATTTATTACATTTACAAACCTTTGCTTTTAGTACGTATTATTAAATATGCAGAAAGATAGTTATAATAGATATAACTGTTAAGATTATTTAAAAGAGAAAAAAACAAATATTAAGTAGTTAAAAGTAATTAATCCTATTATTTTGATTATAGTTCTAGAATTCCACAATTATGAAAACGTGAGAAAAATCCTAAAGTGTTTTTTTATGGAATTGCCTTGCCTGCATTGAATAAAGATCTATAAACTAAATAAAGTTCATCACTGAAAAATATATGCAAAATTCAAAATATGTAGATTAAATGTTAATAAAAGGGATTCGTATTATTAGTTTTTTGCCTTTTTAAAACAATACAAACGAGAAGATATTATTACGTATTTCATCCGATTATTATTAACTATTAAAGTAGTTTAACATAGTTTCTTCTCATTCTTTGAGTAAATTAGTTTCCTACTAGATTATATAGTTATGTTATACATAAACTAAGAACAATCGAATACAAATTGTAGCATCATCCAGGAACTAGTATTGTTTAGTCATACAAAGCACAAAGCATCCTATAGTTGTCTCTCTTTTATATAGTTCGTTTCAATGTACTTCAAGATAATACAACATATTTTATTGGTTTTATCTCAACTGCACTAAGATCGTACAGACAATTGGAGATAAATAATTGATAACATTAGAACTTTATCAAAATGAAGAACATACATTCTTTATGCCATTTTACTTCTAGTAAATAAAGAAAGACTCAATTAATCTGATTTATGTTAGTCTGTCGTAGGTTGCCCACATGGGTAATTCGAAATCTTCTTGAACTCCTAATAACATTGTATTCCCAAGTCGACCACTAATCATGTTCATTTACTGAAAAGGCATCTTGAGGAAAAGGAAATTCCCTTCTGAATTGTGTTCTGCCATCCTGGCATGTCCTATTTTCGCATTATGTGAGAAGACAAGGGCAGTTAAGAAAATTGTTGCAGATGGTCATTTTTTTTTGTGGGAAACCAGTGTGATTTCCTTGACCTTTATGAAAATTCTAATTTGGTGACATCTATGTCGTTCTCATTCCTTCAGGAAATAAAATTACAAAAAATGTACATAAGGAAATAAAAAATGATGAAAAAATAATGGATTTTTACAATAAAAGTGACGCCTCAATGTAATTACTGTGGAAACTCCTCAAAAAGGGTTGCTTATCAAATCTAAACTACCATTCAGTGTAAAAAATAGAATAATTTAATAATGTTTCGAATTTTGTGTAAATAATGTAAATAGTTTGTATCTGAGTGTTTAATGCATTTATATTACTCTATGTTATGTTTACTTTATGTTAAAATTGTACCATTCACAAGCAATGCCGCCCCTGACGTTATAATGACGATTCAATGAGAACTTGGCGAAATCTTGGCGGTAGAGTCAAGTTGGCATCATTTTTGGTGACCAATTTGGCTATTTTGGTGATCATTTTGGCCTGTTTGGCGACCATGTTGGCGAGTTCAGAATCCTCTGGAATCTTCTAGAAAGTAGTGGATCTCTCCACTAATGTCACGAGCGGCTATATTTCTAGAAGTTTCTGTCGCGCCTATAAATAAGATGCTCGCCGGGACGGCGATGAGTCGGATTAAACCAGCGAGTAGTAAGGATTGTTTTGTCTAGCGATTAGCTCGTCTGTGCTTGTGAATAATCTTTACTTACGTTTATTTTTAAACACTGGTTATTGTGTTTGATTGCTGTTGAAGATGTGAAGACCTTTGGGGATTTACTCTGTGAATATTACTGCTGAATCCTGTATTTAAAGGATTGGACTTTTGTTAATAAATTCGCATCGCTCTTGAAGAACTGTTTATTTCCTTTGTGATTGTTCTGCATAAAATTCACGAACCCTTGGATCTACGTAACAATATTTATACTTAATTATTTTCAATCGTAGATTGATGATTTTTACAATTTAACTTCAAATACATAAAATGTTCTGTGACGGGTTTTTACGCGACCTTCACCAACTAATCCTCTTGGGGAATCTTTGGGCTAGCATTTGCGTTTAATTCACAGCCATCCCTCTCAAGAAAAAACCCTGATAGGCAAATAAGTTAGAGTATATAAAGTTAGAGTTTGGTAATTGTAAAGGCAGAAGGACCGGAGCATGTGTTGCGACTTTACTAAGGCGAGATTTAGGATTTACGCAACTTAAGGACGGAGTTTTGCTTCTATACTAAATTAGTGGATTAGGAAGTGACAGGTTAAGATTGATTAAGGTTAATTTTATCTGTTTTCTTGCTCTTATTTACTTAGGGTTGTTTCTTTCTTTATATCACTCCTGGGTCTTCCCTTTGTGGTTTACTTTGTGGTTGATTGGTGTGATTGAATAATAATGAATTAGATTTATCTTGTTTTTTCTGGTCACGCTTTGTTCCGTCCAGTATCTTTAGGTAGGCAGGACGGCGAGGAAGCGACTTCACGGGGAAGTCGCTTGCAGTTCAACTGAAATTTCGTATATTTCATATTGAGCAATAAATGTTCATGAAAATTTTGATACAAGTATGCAATAATTTAAATTTCCCAAAATATTGATCCACTTTTAGGATGGAAATATTTTTCAGGCGTTGTTGAATATAAGTGGTAGCGTTTCAAATGTGATTGGTAATTAAATATTTTGAGTAATACACATGCACCTTCATAATTTACGTGGGGCTGAAATGTTTTTTAATATCTTTATAAAGAAATATGATAATAAACTAAGACTTATAAAATAAATTCCATTTTTTTTCTTCAGAAATGTAAAACAATAAGAGTCCTAATCTTGTTAGGGCAAATATGTGTATGTATATTTATATTTAAATATAGTATTATTTTTAATGCTTCTGAATAAATTCGCTTGGTTGATTTTAGTTGGGCAAAATAGTCCCATATGCTTCATTAAATGCACTTTCAAATTCTCATTTAAGTGAACCTGACAAAATTCCTTCTATAAGTTTTGTAAATATCTTTAAATCCCTTACAATAACTATAACTTTCCATACTTTTGATGCTTGTATTCTCCGTTTATATGCTTTACTTTGATATGGTAATTTACACAACACCAGATGAACCGCAGAAAGATAAAAACATTAAAGATAAAATACGTTAGAGATTAAAAGAGGAAATAAGTTACAGGTAAATATTTATGCTTCACTGGGAGCAATTTTCCACTAAGTTCATGGGTAAATAAATATTCGTTTATATATAAAGTAAACTGCAGCTAAGTACGCTTTTTTAATAATAAAACCTTTGATATATTTCAGATTTCATTTCCTGAAACTCAGTGTCAAATGTATATTTATCTTTATGTTTTGAAGTGAAAAATGGAATGTTTTTGAATATTTCTAAATTGTAAGAATATGGTTGAAATAAATTAAAAGTAAAAAAAAATAATTTTTTTTTAAAAAACAAGCTGTTATTTAAATGCTCTAAAAAGAAAAAAATAAACTTTTCTTTTAAAACCTTTTTTTCTATCAACTTATAATGTCATTACACTATTTATGATATAAAAGTACTCGTATTTACTTAGATTGAAAATTTTAAAAATTAAAATCAATCAGATCAAGTTACTTAATTTGCTTGTTTATCTACGCAGGTAAATCTCACGACAAGCTTTTATATCATTAATTGTGTTATGACGTTATAAGTTGATAGCAAAAAAAGTTTTAAAAGAAAAGTTTATTTTATTCTTTTTATAACATTTAAATAAAAGCTTGTTTTTTTAAAAAAATTTTTTACTTTTAATTTATTTTTAACTTTTTAGTTATAGCTGGACAGGTTTTTCAGTCTATTCATCTTATTCAACGCATCATTGTTGCAAGGTCGTTTACCGGTTAATTTTGAACAGGCTAGCTCAGGGGTACTCATTCTTTATTCCCAGCAGGCCACGTACATATGATAGATATTTCACTCGAGCCGCAACAACAGAATAATGGGGGACGGGGATAAACACTGTAAGACAAAACAACATTGGACAAAGCAAATTTAATCAAAATATTAAAACTCTTTTTTTTTTTTTTTTTTTTTTTTTGCTTTTACTATTATTTACTGTATTAAAAACGAAAAACACACACAAACAAAGTTTAAAATCTGTAATTTTACACCAATTTTTTAAATCTTTGTGCAGAATTTTGGATAATACTATTCTACAAACGAAAAAAATATTTCGTGACATTATCTTTAAAAATGACGAAGTTTTTAAAAGTTTTATTAAAAATTTGAGTATTCTTTTAAAAAATCGTAAAAAAAAAGTTTTCGTTTTTTTATTTTTTAAATGATTGATTCTAAAAGAGAAAAGCTCGAACTTTTTTAGTGCAGAATATCGATTCATTAACACGAAAAAAAATTCATACGGAACTATTTAGAAATCATTTTTATGAAAATGCATTGATTTTAACTCATTTTAGAAAAAATCGTAAGAAATAGAAAATATCATAATTTTTTGTAAAGAATTACACCGTATCGTGGCAAAATAAATAATCTTTTCGATTATGTAATTATTTTTTGTCTCAGTTTGATAGAAAGAATAAGATGAGTTTTTAAAAAAGTTCGTAAAATCGGAACTTCTTTAAGCTGATTCCGATATGATGATCGGCAGAATAAAAAGCTAACAGGGGCAAAAGGTTTTTAATTAATATCTTTTTAACTAATTACGATATTGGAACATAAATGGTCCAAACATGCATTGTCATCCAAACTAAACGTGTATACAAAATTGTAGCTCAATCAGAAACCGGGAAGTGGATCAAATTTAACTTGAAAGATTTGATTACAAACCGCCAGACAACGGGACCGGTGAAATTAAATAAAAGCTTTTAAAAAAAAGATATATATACAAATATAAAATAATAACAATGTTAGCTAAGTTTTATGTCTGCTGAGGTACCTCCAGTTTATTTTTCATTTCTCTATCGCTAGGCAAATGTAATCTTGTGTTCAGTTGTTTAATGGAGCATTTATCAACTGTTTTGGGTGTTCGAACGGGTGAAATTAGTGAAAATATTTGATAGACCTGTAGTTTTTAAGCTTAAAACTACAACCTTCAAAAAGAGAGTTACTGATTTCATGTTCTAATATTAAGATATTAACATAAAAACCTAGTGCAGAATTTTATTTTTAATGAAGAAGAATTTTTTTTTATCACAGAGACGTAAAAATCTCTGACGCACTGTTCCTTTTTTTTCTAACAGGTGCCTTTTCACCGGACTAATGATTGACAATCCCTAGTGTAGTGCAACTAAATTTTAGATATATTTACAGCCATTTCTCCAATTTTAAGAAGAGTCAAGTTTTTCTTTTCAAAATTCTTTAAAACAGAGTAAGAAAATCTGAAACATTTGTCATTTCGTAAAATTCTATCTCAAATGGATATCAAACATGGCAATAAATTGATTTAAATATCAAGAATAAGCGAAAAAAAGTTTTTATTACGAAAATCTTAAAAGGCAATTTTTCTTGAAATTGTCTCAAATTCGAATGTGGACTCACTAAAATGCTTTCAGCGAGCCATGGGTTGAAGATCCCTAATCTAAAGAAGGCCCTTTCTATAAATTGAAAGGGTCTAGACATCTAATCTAACTTAGACATCTATATCTAATTTGTACAGATCATCTGCTAACGTTAGTGTAAGGGGTAACCGAAAGAAAATGCTTCTTTTTAAAGCTCAACTAGCATTTTATTCTTCTCACTTTCATGTGATATCAGTTTTTGCAATAAGTAATGAGAACGTTAGTCTCAATTTCTGTAATATATAATAATTATAAAAAAGAACTCATCTAGAAATAAAGACACACATTTCAATTTCTTAGACTTGATTTACAAGGCTTCGATTTTATTCTGTGATACGTGAACAATTTAAATATAATTCTCACTAATATCCGTTAAATTAAATTACCACATCTGTCGGCTCTCTTCTTCAGCAAACTCGATGCACATAACTTTTAATAGCATCAATTATTTACATGTTTTACGGTTCTAAAACAGAAAGAGATTCATAAATTAATCAGTTCACTAACAAGTGTTCTCACTTGAGAATTAGTAGATTTAAATAGGCACCTTTTACAATTTAAAAATGTCATTATTCCTTATATTTCAATGACATAATTTCATTTGACATTCTTACTTCAATCTTAAAAGTATCTCTGAGTTTTCGGACATGTTTATTAGTATAGATGTTACCGTTAAATTGTATAAACCAGTTACTGCATAGAAAACCTAAGTATTCCATGAAATAATAAAATAAGTCAGTTAAAGTATAAAATAGATAAAAAGT
>BMAV01005238.1:68881-83462 GCA_019973955.1 Trichonephila inaurata madagascariensis
AAAATAGATAAAAAGTTCATACTTTACCTTGTTATTCTATGAAATAACTAACGATAGGCCATTAAAGTGAAAAATAAACACAATTTCAAAATTATTTTATAACTTAATTGATCATATAAACAGCTAAAATCTCTCAAAAAATATATATTTTATCCTTATTGCGTAAGATTAATTGATAAACTGTGAAGAATAGCATATGATATAATTTATTATTGCTTATATTTGCTAACGTTAGTTAAATAGAAAGGAAAAAAAATAATATGTTGCAGAAATAGTCATATTTAAATATTATAAAAAATGCATGCTGGGAAGAAAAATTGTTGCTTCATAAAAAATATTGTGTAAATGTTTTCAAGCAAAATTTGTAAGAGAATACTAATTTAAATATTACGAAATACCTTTATTTTAATTTCCATTAATTATTTGATCAAAAGGATTGCTGTAATGATGCTTTGAATTGCACTGCATATTAGTTTTGAAACAAGCACGCACATTTGGCTTTTACACATTTTTTTTTACACGATCTCTTTTAAAACCCTTGTCCAGTGCCGCAACTTTGAGTTGATGAAACAGATCGAAGCGTTGTGTCAGTATTCGGAATTAATTCTCGCTCACATATACCGAACTGAGAACTAGAGTACAACTGTTTTGTTCTGCCATCTTATGTTCCTAATCGGGTAATTTATCCCTAGTCATTGAAAATCCGCAATAAGCTGCACAAAACTTACTAAAAGCAGCTAGAACCAGTCCCAAGAGCTTTTATATGCCGTATTTCATACTTTAAAGATCAAGTAATCGTTATTTAATAGAATGCCTAGTTAAACGTAGAATTCAATAACTTTATATACTTTAACTGACTTGTGTCTATTTATTTTATGAAATACCTAGTTATTTTATAGAACAACGGATTTCACGCATTAACACGGTGACATAGATACATATCACAAATCAATAAAACCATCATTTTCAAGATCTTACGGATCTGAAGCAAGACAAACACCTCTAAAAGAGGAGGGTAAAAACAAGTTTTCTAAAAATAGTCCATGGAATATTTGCGTGATGACTTCTTTGACATAAATGATATGTCCATTGATTTACTTCTGATAGTTAGTAAATGGTCGAATCGATTATATATCTAGAAAGAAACGATAACTATTAAACTTGCGCAATACTATAAATAAACACAAAAGGCTACAGCTATTTTAGGAACATAATTGATATTTATGCGTAGAATGTTTCCTATTTTTTTCTATTTTTATAATACTGTATAAATATATTACTGTTTTTAATAAACCAACAAGTAATATCTGAAGAAGCTTAATCCCTTTATTCAAGTTTATTTATAATATTTGAATTTGAAAAGAAAGTTGAAGCATTTAGCTGTAGTAATTGAAGTTACCCAGAACTTGGTTACACTATAAGAAAAGTACATAATTTGACATGATCCGATAATGTATTAAAATATATTATTTCAAAGACAAGTTCTCAATTTTATGAAAGCTGTATTATCTTTGAAACTCTCTAAAATTAATTTTTGTTATGCGAAAACTAATTCTTATACATGAACATAAGTTCATTCTTATGGTTAGGCTTGCATTCTGAAATAAACTGCAACACAAACACAGATCGCTTTAATTTTAATAAAACAAAATATAATGCTGAAGTACTCAATTTTTGGACAACGTAAATATTTTAATTCATTAGGAGCAGTTAAATATTCTATTGAGAGAAAAATAAAAACAACATTCTAATATAGTGGGTTACGATTTGAAAAGAACCAAGTATGAAATATAGCAAAATTCTCGAAAATTCATAAATCAAATTTTAAAATATCTTTCATTTTTTTTAAAAGATTAACTAACAGACATATTTTTTTAAAAAAAGAATGTAGTGAAAAAGTATTATTGCTCGCGTTATAACCAATGATGAATAGAAACACAATTTTTCATGTCTCGTAGTCGTCTTATTTATGTCTCTGTAATTACATAAAAGCGTGGACTAATTTGTTGTAAAATAGAAAAGAATAAGCAATCTCATATTTGATAAAATGCACAGGAAACTAGTAAATCACACAGTTTTATAGTCTTTAAACAATAGCTGAAATAAATCGTTATCATTCAGCTAGGGAGTTCAGAACAAACAAAAATTTATTGTTATGCGTGATAGTTGATGTTTAATGGATTTCCAGCGTCAGATCTTGTGCCGGAAAAAGAACATTTTTCAACCTGAAAAGAAAAAAAAAGTCGAGCTGGCTCAGAGTTGAAACGGTGGATTAAAAAAAATATTGAACTCCAGATCTTTTCTTTATCATGCTTTTTGGAATAAGCCACAGTTTTATCGTTTTATACTTAATCTGGATATATTTTTGCTTCACCAACCTGTAAAAAACGCAATGTCATGATTTCTTACACTGAAAGAAATTGCTATGATCCGCTTATCTTTTTTATTATATATAATAAGCTTTCATAGAGTTTTATTTATATTTTCCCTTTGATATACAATAAAATAAAACAAAAATGACAGAACGTGGAAAACAACGTCTGCGTGAAATCTGAATAACCGTAAAAACTGATTTTCTTTAAATCTAACTAACTATATATTTATTTATATTTCTTACTTTTATAAAGAATGCACGCGTGGAATAAAAGAAATATTGATTTTTCAACTATTCCGTAAATTCTTGCATCGTTTTATTTTTAATCTTTTTTTCCGTAAAATAGACAAATGTTTTTATTTAGGTTCATGAGACTTACATTCTTAATTTTCATAAACATTTCGCATTATTTTCTAAGCAGAGATTTCTTGTTAAGATTATAATAAGATACAAACACTACAAATGATTATACATGCAATTGAGATTCATTTCGTATTATATGTCCGTACACTTTAAATGACTCTAATTTGCGACGAACTCGTGCCTATTCCTTCAGTGTCCAAGATAATCTGTGAATCCTGTTTACTGGTTACTCGCTTGTAAGTATAGTAGTGCATAATTTTTTTTTAAATTCATTTTTAAACTTGTGTATATATATAATTTTGATGCATATTTTTTGTATTTTAAAAGTTAAACAATAACTGTAATTATTTAAAATATATATATTATAGTAATATATAATTATATAAAATATATATTAATTATATAATACTAATTATTATAATATTATTAATAAAGAATAATATTTAATAATTCTTAATTAAAAATAATTCGGGCAATGAGATTAAAACATTCATCAATGAGATGAAAGAGAAGAGACAAAATGTAATACGTGCTACTAATTTTCTCAAATGAATAATAAATGTTTTTTTTATTTATTAAAATCCAATAAAATTATGGAAGATCATTTGAATTATTAAAAATCCACTTCAACTACAAATCTCTTTTGATTGGCATACCTTTAAAAAATATTTAAAATGAAATGAATAATACAGGACAAAGAGAATACGATTACTAATTTCTTTTATAAACTGAATTCTCAGTATTTTCTTCTTACTTGCTGTGGATTATTCTTAAGGTAATTAAAATTTTCTAACTTGTAAAAAATAATTTTTCTATATAATAAAACTGGTATTAAGAAATAATTATTCTGTTGAGTATCAAAGGGGAATCCGATTATTACTGATGAAAGTGAAATGCTAAATTTAAAGCACATTAAGTGCTTTTGTTTCAAAAGAGATTACTGTTTGACTCAATTCTTTGCAAAATTTATTTTCAGTACAGCTTGATAAAATGTTTCGTACTTAATCTGCTTTAACTCTTTGACAGAAATACATCAAAAGTTGCCGTATCATTCGTTTAATTAATTTACTTGTAAGATAGAGAAACTAATTACTCAAATGTAAAAACAGGGAATGTCTTTGGAGATTAAGTTTGATGTCATTTAGCATTAATTATTTGAAGTAAGACATTTTAATACTTTATAAACTATTTGTTTTATTTTCTAAAGTACTAAACGCAAAACAATGTCTTTAAAAATCCAAATACATTACTGGACATGAGAAAAATGTAATAAATTTTTTCAGAAAAAACTATTCTATTATTTTGGAATAATTTTACTTAACCAAGTAATATAAAAAATATATTTTTAAAGTCAATTCCTACTTAGGTTAACAAAGAAATTTTTTTATTTTAGTTACTTTTTATTAAATAACTACAATTAATATAAATTTGTACATACATAATAACAGATCACAACATTAAGTGGCAATTAATTTTTATTAATTATCATTTAAGTATCGTATTGTCATCTGAAACAATCATGTAAATATTTTAAAGTATTCAGTTCAACTGAATACTTTAAAACATAAGGATTTTTTTTTTTAAAATTTGACCCAAGTCTCTAAAAATGTAGCCAACGTGGCTGCATCTGTAATTTTTTGAATAATTCGTTTCAGTCAATTAATTTTAATTAGTTATAATTAAATTATCGTACTGTGGCACAAAACAATTGTGTAAAGAAAATGTCAGCTCAAATAAGTGCTTTAAAATGTGAGAAAAAAACCTTTTAAAGTTTTGACACAAGTCGCGAAAAAAGATTCCAACATGGCTGTGTTTGTAATTCTTTGAATAATTAGTTTTAATCAATTAATTTTTATTAATTGTAATTAATTTATCGTATTGCCATCCAAAATAATCGTGTATATAAAATCTCAGCTCAATTGAGCGCTTTAAAATGTATTTTATTAACGGTTGAAAATTCCACCAAGATAAATAAATAAATAAGTATATAGAGAGTGTGAGCTAATAGTGAGTGTGTGTGTTAGGAATTGTAAAATAGTTGATTTAAGATTAATAAGATAAGGAATTTCAAAGAACTCAATTATTGCTTCTTAATTTTAAATTTATGTGTAAGGGTTTTAAAGCATATAATTGTGATAAAAAAATATTGATCGAATCATGATTTTTTATATGGTTTTAAAAACATTTTGAAGTTTTAATTTTATGAGTGTTGTTCTTTAACACGGCAAAACGAAACTTAACATCGATTTCTAAGAGGAGTACGATAATCATAAGCAAATGAAAAATAAATCGCATAGCTTATTCTAATTTTATAACATTATAGTGCGGTTTTTTTTTTTTTACTTTTATTATTATAGCTTTATATATTTATCATTCTTTTTATACATATTTCATTTTTAGTGAGATGAACTGTTATCTTATAAATGTATATAAAACACACATTTCAGGTTTTCAAAATGTTACTATAATATTTATGTAATAATATTATATTAATAATTGCATATTTTAATGGGAATCATTTTATTGCAGTTTTTTTATTAAACAAATAAATCGAACTGCATTTTTTGCAGTTATACAAGTAGTAATTCTTCCCCAATTTCGTTTTAGGAATGAAGAAGATTAAATTTTGATTACAAAATACCAAAGATGAAAATATTTAAGATTATTTGTAAAGCTTAGTAGTTTGACCAGTGATCTCTGTCAGCAGTCCTTTAGGGTTTTAACATTTTCTTCATTGTCAAATAATCTTTGATAACTTCAAAGCATGTGTTGTCACAGAAATCAACTGACCATACAAAATAAGCCTCTGAATAGAAATATTAACAAAACCTATGAAAGAGACAAGTCATCATTTTGAGATAACTTGTTTCCCTATTGATCGACGAAACAGTCAAGCATAGCCCGGAATGTAGCTCTAATGAGACATCAGCAAAAATCTGATTCCAGAGGAAAGATCTGGAAAACTGAGAGGAGGGAAAGAATGTATCCCTGGGGAATGTTTTGAAGGGAAATGTTCCCCATGTCTGTGATTCTAAGCAAGAAAAACGGAGGAGGATGTAATGTAATCAACGTTTGGAAGAGGAAAAAGAAATAACATCAGCGAATGAATTCGTTTGTACAAATAATTTTTTGTTGCACTATGTAACAACATAAAAAGCAATAGTGTTGTATCTATATCTATGAGCGTTAAAATGTTGTATCTAAGAAAATGTTTATTACAATTCTAAAAAAAAATGTCAGATCTCAGTGTAACATCTCATTAGACACAACACATTTTTCTTATCTGTAACTAAAACACTCATACCAGATCCTACTCTGTATTAACTTTCAAAATGTAAGTTTCAACATGTTTTTTGAAGCTCATGATTTGAAAATTCGCAGTAAGAATAAAAGTTCTAATTTTTATGAATGATAGTAACAAACTCTAAGACAAGTTATGCAAAAAAAAGTAACTACTTTAAAAAGAATGGGTGCTTATATAAGAGGGAAGGAATTGTACTAATACAGATTCGTGTAAACGTTTTGCGCATGATTATTGATCTTTAAAGAATACTCGTAATTCCGTTAACAGTTCCAGGAGAATCCTGATATTTCTAGAAGAAACCTTTACCAGATTTGTTTAAGTAGTGATTAGTAACGTGGGTAGAAATGGAGAAGTATCTATATGATGCTGTTAGACGTTCAAGTGTGTCTCTCAGTGTAGTACATCAACTATGGGAACAGTTTAAATCTGAATAATCTGTGTCTAGAAGACATCTTCCAGGTGACCATGACACTCTCAGAAGACGTTTTCTAGCTCTTTCGGCCCTAGGGAATAGAATATGTACTGTGCCTTAGCTTAATGCATGAAGGTTTTGTTGCATGAGGAACTTGAACTTCTACTGTTCCAATAGGGGAACATGTCTTAGCAATACAGATTCTCATGAAATATGGTCAGTTGTATGCGTCTCCCTGAACAGACGACAGATATGTGTCACTTAATGTTGGGCAAGAGAAATCCTCATTGACTGGCCAGCAATGGATCTCTTTACTCTTCATTCATGAGTCCAGGGTCAGACTGGAGAATTTATCTCCAGTCTGACCCTGGACTCATGGATGATGTTTGCTGCTGTATGAAGAACAATGCACCAGATATAACAAATTTAATGTTGTTGAAACCCAGAGTTAACATAAAAGGAGGAATCTTGGTTTGGACAGGGGATAACACGGACCAGCGTGTGTTCCATGTCCATTATGAGGTAATGAAACGAGTTCCTTGATATCCGTACATATGCTACTGCAATTGCCAATTAATACAATTTACCACACCTTACTTAGATGTGCTTGTTGAAGTATAAAAAAGAGAAAGCGGTTTAAACTAAATAAAATGCCAAGCTTAGTTTCATATCAGAATTCGATAGAGCATATTTGGAATTACCTTGCTAAACGCGTTGCTGCTTTAAATATTCATTAAAGGTTATTGCAATTACTGGAACAAGAATTACTACTACACTTGATTGTGTCCGACTGCTTACTTAACAGCATGGAGAATTTCATTGAACCTATTTTTATTTATCAAAACACATGATAGTCTTTATGGTGAAGAAAAGAGATATTTCTAAGTCTTTATATAAACCACCCAAACAAAAATGGATGTCGCACAGAAAATAAATTCAGAATGACTTGCCTCGGCGTATCACACAAGTATTCACAACATACTATCAATTTGCAGGTGGAACTATCGAACTAAGGCAGTTTTATTTATGACTACAATATTTTTTACTGTACAGTTTTATACAATCAGGGATGTTTTAACGCATAGACCAACTGAGCTTAGGTCCAGGGCCTTGTTCTCAGAGTGGCAATCTGATGAAGGGGGAGGGGGGTAGTTGCCTCTTTTTTGTACCTGCCTCAATAAAATCATGTTTTGAAAAGTATTTGTCACAAAATTTTATTCAAGGACATAATTTTCGAAAAACTGGGAATTTCAAAACGTGTGACAATATTGTATTATTATATCTTGTTTGTCGTTCGTGTCTCGGTCTACCACCATATCATAGGCTGCAGTTGGTCGAGTCGGTTTGTGCCTAGGTTTGTGTTTGGATAGAATTGTATCTTTCTATTTTTTAAACTTTATTTTATATGCCATTCTTAATTTCTATTCAGTCATTATTATTATGTGTAATTTCTATTTTAAATGTTTTTTGTTAAAATATTTAGTTTTACTGTTATGTCAAATAACAACTACATCTACTGTATTTATCTTTTGCGAATGACAACAAGTTGTTTGCTTTGATTTGTTTTTGTAATATAATCTGAGTGAAATATTCAGTTACTGTACTGTACCTCGCTAGGAGAGGATATTGCCACGTGAAGCTGCTAGCATTTGTATAAATCTTTAAACGCAAAATTAAATTTGTTAGGTTTTAAAAGCAAGAATCCCCTTTATTAGTCCTGTGTGGGGGACATTAATTGTTTCCCATGTGAAATTGTGGGCAAGGTTGCAAAGTCGAAAATTCTTTCCTGAAAAGCAATTTCTTCTCATCACTAGAGATATACTGAAAGTTAAGTTTTTTTACTATTAAATTACAATAGGGTCTTGTTATTTAATTTCTCCTGTAATTTAAATCTGTAATTAGTATTAGTTTAATCAAAGATGTTTATCTAGTTTAAATTACATTTTTTAAAACAATTAAAAAGGTTTCCTCTGTACTTGGATACAAATATAATTAACTTTAAATGTTTCCTCAACCATCTACAATGCAGCATAATTATAACTAAAGTTACTATGAGTTCATTTATATGTTAAGCGGAATGTATAATTAGAAATGTGAAGTTAATACGCAACGTATTGGTAGTTTTATTATTAGAAATAGTAAGTAGCTATAAACGTAATTGTTATTTTGTATACTATCGAAAAATTATAATATCCATCAAAAGTTAAATTCTAGCCGCTCAAATACGATATTTGTTGAAATGAATCAAAATAAATCTGGCTTTTTTTTTGTTTTAATTTTTTTTTAAAAAAAAAAAAAAAAAAAAAACATATACACAGTGCGGCAAAGTGTTTTAAGACTGTGCCCGTAAGAAAAAATAGAAGAGCAAGAAATTAATTCCTGTTATGGTTTTTTTTTCAAAATAGGACCCTCTGGCTTCAATGCACTTGTTATAATAATTTATTAAGGAATCGAACGCCTGTTGTAAATCGCTTTGTGGAATGGCCTTCAAGGCATGTGTCGAGGATACTTGTAAGATCAAAATATCCTCGAAATAACACCATTTTAATTTCATTTTAAATTTTGACAGCAAGGAAAAGTCACAGGGTGCCAAAGCACCAACTGTTTTCAGGCTGATATTCTGTACTAATTCTGGCCATAAAACACTTTAAAACAGCTAAGTAGTACTGACCTGCAATTATTTGTCCAGTTGGAACACATTTTTGTGGATAATACCCCTAGCATCGGAAAATGTACTAAGCATTATTTTGATTTTTCATTGAATTTTCCTTGTTTTTTGGTGTACGGTGAATTTTCTGAATTCCATTCGGCACTTGGTCGTTTTGTTTCAGAAGAATATTAGAAACACCAGGTTTCATCACTTGTAACAATGGGCTTTATAAGTTTTGATCATTTTCAGCGGCTGAAATGATGTCTCTTGCAATGTGTACTTCTCATTGCTTTTTGTTCAGGGAATAAAGTGTGTGGAACAAATTTAGCACACACTTTTGTTTTTCCCAAATCTTTATGTAGGATGGTTCGAATGGTTTCTTTATTGATGTTCAAAGAGTCTTTCATCATTCTTAATGACGTACAGTGATCGTTTGTAGTACTTTCTCAATAATTTCAGACTTTCTAGATGAAATTGGTCTTCTACTACCCTGATCATCTTCTACAGCTTTTCTTCCACCCAAAAAACATTTGTGCCAAACAAAAACGTTTGATCTTCTTAAACAACTGTCACCATCAACTTTTTTCATTAGTTGGTTTGTTTCCGAAGGACTTTTACTATGTTTTACGTAAAATTTGACTATAGATCTTTTCTCCATCTCAAAAAATCAACATGAAAATAATTCACTTCTGCAATGAACGCTCGTCTTCTCTCAGCTACTTAACCAAATGCCATCAACTTGTTCGTAGTGTGTCAGAAGACCATGGACATTATGACACATGCGCATTTGCACTTATAGCGCCAATACAGCCTACGCTCTGGGACGAGTCTTAAAACTTATTTGCCACACTGTGTGTATTTTACAATTATATCAAAAACTGCTTACTCAGACGTATCCTTCAGTTTCCCAGCATTCGATCCATTCTTAAATTCATGGTAATCATATGCACTAATTTACGAACCAAGTAATAACTTTTATTTAACAGTCAAAAAGCGAATATCAGACACGTTGTCTTTTTTAAAAATTAAAAACCAGGGGAAAAAAAACATCGATTTTTTTTGAAAAATAAATACTTTCATGGTAAAAGAAAATAAAAATAAAAAAAAAGTTCTCTTTATAATTAGAAGTCAGAAGACAATTTTCTGACTATAACTATTTCTTCTTTTACAGACGATTTGTAATACGGGAGTCACTCTGGAATTTTTGAGATACTCCTAGGTTTTTAAAGTTATACTTCCAAAATTTTAGAAGTGTTGAAATTAGTCTTCCCCAACATCAAAGCATGTATGTCGATGAATGTTCCACAGATTAAATGCCTCAAACCATTCATTTTTTGGAAATGATGAAAAAAATTGCATTTATAGCCACATAAATATATTCTTCTGAATGAAAACGACGTCTACGTAAGTTTTTTTTTTAAATTAAAAAAAAAGTCACACATAACTAGATCCGTAGAATAAGGTAGATGTTCTATCACTTAAATTTGTTTTTGCTTAAGAAACTCGGCTGTTAATCCGGCTGTATGGGAAGATACATTGTCATAGTGAAGCATTAATCCTCTAACATTCACTTTTTGGAGAATTTCTGGAAGACGTTTAGTGGTACACCAGTTTGCAGTTACTGCTTTCTGTCCTTACAACTTGATGGATTTGAACAATCCCATACTTCTGAAGAAAAACGGCATACATTACATTTTTTTTATTACTCGTTGTTTTTTTAACATTGTTGGCGTGGGACCATCTTTAAAGATCCATACTTTGCTTTCTTTATGTTTTGGAACGTCAAAAAACTGCATGTACGTTTCATCATCCATTAAAATTTTAGAAATGATTCTGTGGACACCATCATTTTGCAATTTAAGGATTTATTTACTGATTCTGAAACGATCCTGATTTTGGTGCTCAGTTAAATTATGGAAACCCAACTCTAAATTACTTTTTTTCATATGTAATCCTTCATGAATAATTGTGTATATGACTGCGAATCCAAAGTTAAGTTCATTCTGTAGCATTTGGTAGATACAGCGATTATCATCCTTTAATGTTTTTCGTGTGGAAGGCACATTATTCTGGATTATACTGCCGACCTTGGTCATCATGTGTGTTCTATATCCTGGATAGAATTGTGACCTCTGCAAAATTTTTTAAACCATCTGAATACAGCAGCAGGGCGTGGAGATTCATAACCAAATGGAAATTGTAGCCGTTGAACGCATTCCTCTTGATTAAATCCAGCTTTAAAATCATAGAAAGTCATAGCACGATATTGTTCTTACGTCAGTTCCATTTTCTCTTATGTCTAAAATTTATTCTACGCTAAACAACTCGAAGAAAGTCAATAAAAATCCCCGTCTGTTCAGTTAAAATACTTCGTATTTTCAAATTAAACCATTAAATTTGTTTTTTAACTTCTTGTCTGTACGTATCTCAAAAATTTCAGAGTTTCCTCGTATCATCTTAACATTTTTTTATGGTAAAAGACTTTTAAAGGCATTCTTAATACAATGATAATGAAATATTGATAAATTATACTGTAAATCTATCAGTGTTATTTTTATTTTATTCAGGGCATATACGTTTTTATACTGATCTTTTAATTTAATTTAATTTTCCGTACTTTTTTCATATGTAATTCTTCACGAATTATTTTATATATGGCTGCGGATTCAATGTTAAGTTTCTTCCGTATTATTTATTAGGAACAGTGATTTCCATCCATTAACTATTTTCGTATGGCTGACACATTTTCAGGGATTACTGCCGACCGTGGTCTTCCTGTGTGTTCTTCATCTTGAAGAGAATTGTGACCACTGCAAATTTCTTTAAACCACCTGAATACAATAGCACGACATGGGGATTCATCACCAAATGCAGACTACCGCTGTTGAACGCATTCCTCTTGATTTAATCCAGCTTTGAAATCATAAAATAATCAAAGCACGATAATGTTTTCGCGTCAACTCCATTTTCTATTCTCTCTAAAATTTATTCTATGCTGAATAACTTGAAGTATGTTCGTAAAATGCCGCCTGCTGTGTTAAAATGTTTTGTATTTTCAAATAAAACCATTAATTTTGTTTTGTAACTTCGCGTCTACGCGTATCTCAAAAATTTCAGAGTTACCCTCGTATTTAATCTGTCTCAATCTTCAATAAGACTTACAATATGCTTTTATTGTATAAAAAATCATATTGCCTACTCAAACATTATGGGAAATAAGATAAATAAGCTTAATGAAATGAATTTGTATTGTTATATGAAACATAGTTAAGAGTTATAATTTAGCAAATAAAAGGGTAAGGTTACATTGCGTAATAAATATTTAATTATACAAAAACTTATACCAAATATTACATGCTTTATTTTACAAATGTTCATACATCACCAAATAAAAGATTTGTATAAAATTTTCAAGGCAAAACAAATAAAACTATTAAGAAAATAATTCTAAAATTACAAATGATACACACATTTTATAATATATTATATATTGAGAACATCGGCTAAAATTGAAATTCTGAAATTATTTTGACGCACTATAATGATCGTATTCATTTAATAAATAGCGAGAACTTGTGTCAAATTTATGGTTGAAGCTTGAAGTACAGAACAGCTGCCTTTGGAAAGAGATGATTTTAATTACATGCATGGTGCACAAAGTTATGTTACCAAAATGAAAATCACAGGTGCGTACTACATTGAGAAATGAATCATAAGGGCTTGGCTTTCATTTGGCATGATTTCGATCTTCGATAGCACAGTTTCTCTAGTATAAAACTTGTTTTAAATGTATGTATGTAGAATTACTTTATTTCTCTAATTTATATTTTTGCAATTGTTTAATTTATGTGTAATTATTCTACAAGTTGGATAATTATTTGAAAGCGGAGTACTTTTTTTAAGAAAAATTGTGTGTGTGTGTGTTTTTTTTGCGTATTAGAAGTAATATACATAAGTTAAAATAATTGTGTTAAGGATATGTTATTTGTAATTTTTTGAGTATTTAGAATTTGTGTACTCTTCAGAATTTATTTTTTGATTTTTTAAATGTCTTACTTAGCAAATTGAACGTATGGAATTGTAAGTATGGGCTTCCTTCAAACATTCTCAAGAGAAAGATGATACAATATAATTCATTATATAAGTTATAAAAATCCATACGTTATCTTGAAATCAAATGGCTTGTTTTAAATTTCGTTATAAATTCCATAATGATAAAAAATTAAATGAAATTGTATACTAATAATAATGCTAATGACATATGTGACTATGCTGTTATATAATTTACTAGAACCAATTAAAGAGTTAAAAAGAAAAACAATAACTTCAAATTGTTTTGGAATTTGATTTGCCATAATTATTTTAATTATTTTTTTTAAAAAAATATTTAAACATTTTTTTTCATTTTTTAAGATAGTTTAATGTTGATTTTAAGGTATACAAATATTACTGCTAATTTTAAGCATGTTTAATATGATGTAAATAAAAACATCTAAATAATATTGTGGTAACTGATGGATACTAATGGCAAGTACAATGAAATTAAACGAGAATTTTAGTTAATCCCCTTATATCCCCCCCCACAATCATAATATCTCTCTACATAAAAAGGTTTTTCGTGATACTACACTAAGTTTATTTAGTCCCTGATTCTCCAAATTTGATGGCCGAAAATGATGCCAACTTGTCTGTATCGCCAATATTTTGCCAAGTTTCCATTCAAAGGACATTATAATGTAAGGGAAAACGTTGCTTGCAAATATTACAATTTTTATCATAAAATAAATAAAACAAAAGGTAATATTAACGTATTTAACAACCCCCATATATGTCGCATTTACACTGTTTTTAGATGAAACAATATTAACACATGAAGATAAAACATAAATTACACAAAATATGCTCTCAATATTAAAAAAAAAATTCGCGTTATGCTGTAATAAATTTGTTTTTACATAAGGTATAGTTAGAAAAAAGGGGTTTTAAAAATTCAATTTAGCTAAAGAGGAGTGCCGAAAAAAAAAATTTTGTAAGAAAGAAAAAATAAAAAAAGTGTACGAAAGACAGAAAATTTTAAATCGGAATCAATTTTTTTAAAAAAAAATTGGTCTTTGAGCAATGAGTTTGAACAGTTGCATAGTTTGTACTAAGAGTCTTTGTCCATCATTAGGCTGACAAGGGTCTCCCTAGTTTATATTTCAATTCCTACAATTAGATTACTCTCTCTCTATATTTATATACACCTACATTTATCTTGTTCAAATTTTCAATCGTTAATAAAATAATTTCTATTCATTCAATCAAATTCAAATAAATTTTTTTAAACTTGAGGATAACATTTGATGCTAATACAGTATTTAAAATATTAATTAATTAATTTAATTTAATTAATTACAGGTTTTCGACGCCAACTTAGGTTCGTCTATATTCTTGTAAAAATGTAACTGTTAAAACAATGACAAAGGTTGGCGTCGAAAA
>BMAV01005238.1:88462-110853 GCA_019973955.1 Trichonephila inaurata madagascariensis
GTGCAAAGCAACCATTGTAGTAAGGGGAGGGCATATACCATATTAAGGAACATCTGCTTGTTGTTCTTCCTGTTGGATAGACAATCATGAGTCACGATACTATGCGTTCAATAAAGCTTGTTTTTGTTTGATTCCATACCGTATGCGTTGTATTCCTTTTTCAGCGCCGATGCTTTCGTCATCCTTTACGTACATAATACTCTCCCTCATTTCAGAATTTCATGTCTCTCAGATGATTTTTCGTGAAGTTATGGCAATAAACCCACCTGTTGCTTAAGTTTTGCACACCAGTGTATATATTTATATAGGGAGAGTGTGAGCTAATAGTAGGAAATGAATAACAAAAACCGTCAAATCACCCTCATGCATTGAAGAGGATTGTTGAAAGAATTTATCAATTAATTGGTTTATATAGTTACCTAGCAATTATATATATGATAATAATAATAAATCTGAACTATTTGTATACAAATACAAATTTAAAAAAAATTCAATACTATAACAGGTACCATATTTAATTCACATCTAGTTATTGCAGATGAATATTTTAACTTAAGAATATAATTCAGCATTATATATATATAAAAAGCTGGATTAAAATATTTCAATCGTGAGAATTAATTAGTTTAAAATTATTAATTAGTTTTATCTATCAATATTTAATAAAAAATGTTTTTATAAGGTATTTTATTTAATCTTTTATGTATGAGAGTATTTAAATACCGTGTTTATTCTAATCCAATCAGCCATCGAGATTGTAAGCCGCACCTGAATTTTCAGAATCTTTTTTTTGAAAAAATTAACAAAAGAGTGTAAAAGGTTCATCAATGTACAATATTTAAGAAATTGAAAAAAAAAAAAAAAAAAAAAAAAAACGGGAAAAAAAAAAGAAGTGAGCAGTTAATCTATTTTACTAGTATTAAATACTTTTAATTACATACGTAAGCTCGTAATTGTTCTAACCTTCAATATCTTGTTCCAAAAATGATTCGTCAGTCCGTATGCCTTATGTAGACGAAAAACGACATTTTCAAGGTAGGCAGTCAATTTAAGAAGACGGGAAGTTATGACAAAAATTGTTGAAACTTATTAGTAATCAGTACTGTTGCCATACAGTTAAGTATACTTGCGAACTGTAGAATTGGAAAGATAGAATGAAACAGGAGGACTTGAATAAGTGCAAAACGTTATGTATTAACAACCCAATAATTGCATATGTGTAAAACTCTTTTGCCGGTGGAGAGTAATAGAATGACGGAAAGGGCTGCTATAAATGTTGCAAAAAAAAAAGTAAAATTCTAAGTTAATTGAATGTTTCTTTTATATTCTAGTTATTTGTGTAATAAACACAAGTTCATGCATATTCTCAGAATTTCAAAAATATTGATTATGGTTCGAAGGAAATTAATCCTTATCATTAAAAACCAGAGTTAATTCAACGTTAAAAAAGTGGTCGATCTCAGATTGAAGTGTCCAATGTTATAAAACTGCACAATGCGCAATTCCGAAGCTTTGGAGACACAATGATATAAATGAAAAGGTTCAGAAATAAGAACTAACAGGTCTATCCAAAATTACAACTGCTAGACAAGACCGAGTTCTGACCATAATTACGCAAAGTATGTGCCAGACAGCTCTCTTTGGGTCTTGCTGCAAACATATAAGTCCAATAAAACTGTTTACAAAATACAGGTTGGCATGCTATTGGCTTAAGTCAGGGTTTCTCAAACTGTGGGATTCGCTCCCCAAAGAGGGCATGATAACTCTGCGAGCTGGGTGCGAGCATATCAAAAAGTCGAAAACAAAAGAAAATTTTTAAAAAATATTAATTTACCGAAAGTAAGCAAACAAAACACATTTTGACGTAATAAAATATAAAACACGCATTTACATTGATATAATACACTTATAAATCTATCAGAATTGCACAATTTATTTGATAATTAATTTAACAATACTGAGTTAAGAACAAGTTTAATAATTATCAGTAGCCCCATGGAATATTTATGCATAAGAATTTTACAAAAATTAACCCTTATCTTGATAATTTGTACGGTTTATAATTAATATCCTAACTGCCTGTTAAGGGTTACGTGATTCTCTCCCCAATGCCACTGTTTTCCAACTAGGCACGCGTATGTGACGTATTGAGGAGGATGAAAAGGTATAAACAAATAAGACATTTTCTGAAATAAGTAAATCCTGCTCGTACACTGTAAAGGTCCCTTTTTTGCATTCCAAAGCCTTCGGAATAGTTTTACGGGTAGCAGTGCATAGTTTTATGGGTCCTACTTCGTAAAGACTTATATATACGTACGTGGCAATTAACTCTTTGGTTGAGCACTTAAGAGGTTAAAGTCTTTTTGTAGCTTTAGCATCAAAGTACAGTATAATTAAATTCAATACATTGTTATTGTATGAAGGGGGGCGATGGAATTTATGATTGAAAATTGGGTAACAAATATTGAACGTTTGAGAAGCACTAGGTTTAAGTGTAAAAGAGCGCCCTTTGCGATTCAAGAACATATAAAAAGGAAGGTAAACAATCATAAAAAGTGTTGTTCTCTGAAAGGCCCAAATTTAACTAATTCATTAATTTCATTTTCATGATTCTCATTTTGGTACAATTTGCAGAGGCCATAAGTTTTGTAGTGCATTTGGGTAGATCAGAATCATTTTGTTTCAATAACTGGTGCAATATGTCACCTCTCTCTCTCTCAATCTATCAGGATTCTTATTCGTAGTAGGAAACATTGCAGTGGCTCGTTTATAAAAGCAAGGATTATGTATATCTTGCACGTCCTACTTATGAGATTTAGTAGGTTTTATTCTTAAGAAAATGGAAGAACACCTTGCCTTTTCCAACTTTGTAGAAATTTATTTTTCTAAGCTTTTCAACCCATTATTTTAACAGCTTGCATTAAGTTTATTGAACTTTATTTTATTTCGCTTTTTATTTCGCACAGCTTAAATAATAACATTTATCCTTAATTTAGAACATTATGGCAAATATTGATGACAGTTTCAAATATACAATACAATTGGTTTTCAGCCAGCATATGCAGTTTTAGCACATTAAGACTGATAGGCTCATTTTTTAAAAATCAAATAATCAGCCAAAATAATCAGTAGTACACAAGGGAGGCAGAATCCAAATATATTCCTACTTGCATGGTAAAAAAAAATTACTTATTTCAAAAGCCTATTTTCTTAACTTTCTTTTTCTAGTTTTAATTAATTTAAATCAAATAATTGTAGTAAAATACCAGCTGCAGATACAAATCTTACTTGACGATTCGTTACTATTGCTGCTAATGCCACCTGTCTAAGGTTGTGATATGGTCGATCTTTGGCGACCATATCTTTGGTTGTTAGCGTGAATTAGAGGTGTGGGGTTCTCAAAATGAATCGACATTTTAGAATTCTTAATATGACTTTATTAAGAGATTAACTTAAATTTTTAATATATATTGGACAAACTTATATTAAGTGAGAATAAACCAAAACACGTAGCCGTAGCTAAAACAGATCGCGCAATTGGATCACTTATCTAAATAATTATATTATCCGCATACTTTCAATTCTATTAATATTACGAATTCAGATATCAAATAATCTGTCGTACCTTGAATTACGCAACGGTTCAATCACTTTCAGATAAGCTGTTAGGCACGCGTGCAATAGTATGCACCTTGTAGTAACGGCTAGGAATCCGTGAATCTTTGGTAGGCCGTCAAATTACACTTCTATCTTTTCCAAACAGAACTTTCTCTAAATTGCCATACCTCTTACTAAAACTTCTGTTCTTTTAAAGGCTATCTTATTTGCATCTACACTTGCATTTCACTTCTTGGATTTGGATTGGAAAAGATTTGCCATTAATCTTGGCCGTCAAAGAACCCAGAGGTTATGTTACAGAAAAGACGCGTGAACCCGTCAGAAGGTGTCAGATCGAGATCCACGAAATTCATCGCGGCAAAGGGATAGATGTACTCATGCCGTTATCCGTAGCTTTAAGCACTATGCAGGAGGCTATACAAATTGTCTATTAATTATCCCTTGATGTGCCCATCATTCATATAAAAATGTGGAAATCGTATTTTCTAGATTATTTTGCATTTTAATTGAACAAAAAATGTATTCTACATATTAAGTAATGTGTATATTGACGGCTTTTATCTCTAACTGTACGAAATATATCCTAATGTGAGCGATAAAAAATTGAAACGAAAGCTGCTAATGGTTTTTTTAGTTACATATTAACAACTCAAAAAAATTAAATTATTTTCGAGCAAAAATAACATTAAGCAAAAAAACTGGTGACACACGTCAAACTCAAAAACTAAAACGCTGCGTTCAGAAAATTCAGGATCACTTGTTTGGGTTGGAAGTAATGTTTACTGAAGAACTTAAGGAAAAGTGTTAAATCTCGATGGCTCTGTCAACAACAAACTTGTCGCATTTCACTCTAAGTGACTGTAATCTTTCACCCACGACAACACTTCAACGAAACCGCTGAGTCAGATCGAAAAGTCTACATCAAAACAAAGACAATGCCTTTTGTTGCTGCTCTTGGATTAAATGAGCATTTTTAGTAATAATAAAAAAAATCAAGAATATACACGTTTCAGCTGAAAATGTAGCTCTCATTTTACAAAAAAAGGCATCCTTTTGTTAAGGAAAGTTTTTCTTTTTGATAAAAGATGTCATACACCTTGGAATTTGCAGAACTTAATGATTTATTTTTTAGATATTCGTCATTACTCAGTTTTTTTGTGTGTGTGTGTGTGAAAAAAGTATAGATATATATGGTGGGCATAGAAACTTGAATGTATATTTTTTGAAAAAAAGGACAAAATTGAACTGGAAAAATTCTTTGAACTCCACAATGCAATTCATTATACATACACATATTCATGACTAACATTTTTTGTTAAATATTTTTTTTCTCCCTATTGCAATCTAATACATAATTTTTAGAGAATTACTAATATAGTTATATCAGGAAGAATATATTTTTTTGATAGATATTTCAATGCTTACAATTAGAATAACTTAAAAACATATTTCAAAAGAAACTTAAAATAACTGAAATTTCTTGAAATGAATTGTCTAGTTGATATATATTTTAAAGAAATTCTTGTTATAAAAAAAAACAATGTAATATAGAAAAAGGCCCGCAACTCACATGTATTAATATATCTATATCTCTCCCCCTTTTCCTCTTTCTCTCTCTCTATATATACATATAACGTAATGCAATTATATATATATATATATATATATAATTGCAGTAAGGTTAAATAACAATACATGAAAGGCATATTCGATATAAATAAGAATGTATTAAAGGAAATAATATTTGAAAGATTGTTAAAGTATGAATGTGTTTTACTTTATCTTTTATCTATTTACCAAGCAGTTTAAAATTTATTTGTCCTCTTGAGTAAGATTTTAACATGATATGAAGCCCCGTATTTCGTGTTTATATAAAAAAAAGGAAATATTGAGTAAAGTGTAAATGACCCATAAAGTTATTTAGATTACATTTTTTTTTTCATTTTGTTCTTATAAAGTCAGATTACTTTCATTTCATAAACATTATTGGCGTAAAAATACTTTTAATTTAATATCTTGTACTTTTGTTTAGATGCTGTATCATATTTAGCATACATCGAGAAATGAATGCAAATTTATCAAGAAAAAGAAAACTTATTCCGGCCTAAGCACAAAGTACATGTCATAAGCTTCACAGGTCAGCAAATATCTTATCTCTAGTTAACCAACAGTGCAACTCAGCAACGACGCAAATGACCTGACATTTCAGCGTGGTGCAGAGAAATACTTGCAAGGCACATTCTGCTGAACGAAATTACTAAGATTGCTTACATAGCATGGTAATTTATCAAAAAGCACTTGTCACACAAAAGATAACGTTAAGTACATAAAATGTCCTGAGATAGAAAACATTTATATTAAATAGAGATTATGTTTATACTTTTCATTTCTATTACATTAAATGTTTTCTCATTACAAATTTGTTTTAAAAAAGTTAAACTTATTTAGATTTGCATTTTGTATATAATATTAAAAAAATTAAAATAAATTGGTAATTTAGCTTTTCCATATTGTATTTGAATATAATATGTAAGATTGGTTAAATTAATGGAATACTTTTGCATATTTACTTAATGTATATAAATATACAAATATATATAGATATGTAAGTATATATATAATCATAGGCAAGAGTGGTTTTCTTTCATTACGTAACTATTGAAGACTTGGTTTCGAAGGTTTATCTGTGGTTTATTACACTGTAGAGAAAGTATATTGACTTGTGGAAGAGACTTATTTTAGTATAGTAATAATCCTTTTTTATGAACACGTAAACATATATACGATTAAAAACGCCTCATACATAAAGAAACATAGACAGTAACAAAACCTGTCAACAAAAACAAAGCGTGGCGTGAATTTTTTAACAAATATCGGCTTTTTACCTTCATGTCCATAAATTAAGGACAATCAAAGTCACACGGAAAAAATAAATCTTAAATAAATATATCACCCGTAAAATAACTAGAAACAGCTTCAAAAATCATATGCAAATTGCCCGAAATCGCCAGATGACACCGAAAGCACGTCAAAATAACGAATAGTGTAGTATGGGTATATTTAAGGTATACAGACACATGATTAAAGTTGTTCTCAAGCGCTTTATAAGTCTTTCAGTGCAATAATTGCTTAGTTATGACACAAAGGCTGAATTCGGATGATTTTTTACATGGTAGAATTATCGGCCTTCCGGAATGTGGGTGTACTCAGCTGGAAGTATCCGAGGAACTTGGAATCGCCCAGAGTGTCATCTTGAGGATTTTGATAACGATTCCAAGATGATGATAATGTGAATAGACATCACAGCATAGGTCACTCCCAGGACTGGTACTTGGCAGTTACTGCCAATAGAAACAGACAAAGCACATTCTCGGACCTATCTTGTCAGCTCTCTTCAGTCACTGGTACGACAGTTTCAAGGCAAACTGTTAACAAGCACTTAGGGCAGATTGTTATGTTCGCTAGTAGACCTGTTACAGATGTGTTTCACTTGTTGCAACTCACTGTCGCCTGAGATTAACATGGAATAAAGAGCATGCACTGTGAACATTGCTACAGTGGGCTTGTGTGATGCTTTCCAACAAGTCTAGGTTTAGTTTACAGTCTGATTCTTGCCGGATATTTATATGGATAGCGCAAGGTACTCGTTAACACCAAGAGAACATCATTGAATTATATTACACTGTTTTTGTGGTGCAGGATTGCTCGTTTGGGAAGGAGGGGGGGGATTCTGAGCTCCAGAACTGACCTGCATGTTCGAACAGGAACCTATTGGACGTCATCCTGGAGTAACGTCTACGTTTGTTTCGGGGCGCCATGGGCACAGAATTTGTGTTTATGGATGACAACCCCCTTCCTCACCATGAAAATATCGCATACGAATGCCTTCAATCAAAGGATATCTTATGAACTGGCCAGCCTTTTCATCAAATTTGAATCCGTTACAGCATATGTGGGACATGCTTGGTTGACGAGTTGCAGCCTAACACCCACCTACTACATGTCTATCGGAACTTTAGAGAGCATTGCTTGATGAGTGATATAATATTCTCCAAGGTCTGATTGATAATTTGATACTCAGCATGACTTGGCGTTGTACAGACTTCAGTGCATCGCCTGGGTGACACACTATGTATTTACTATCATAGTTAATTTAAATTAGTTGCGTGACAGCCCTTGAGGACCTACACCTACTGTGCCCAATTCAGTATACGCGACCTTGGGCTTTGAGGTGCATGAACAGATTTTCGGGTCAGGTGGTCAGTTTGACGCGAAAACCCCCAGTGTTAAGTTCCCAAGCAAACTTGGTATTTATTTTATCGTCCCACTGAAGGGATGAATGGCTGAGTAAACCTTAACCAGCCCGGGGTTTGAACCTCGGATCTGTGGCATGGAAGCGCAATGCACACTAACCACTCAGCCACTGGGCATATTTGCTATCATACCAAACATATAATATTGATTTTAGAAAATAGGTTTTTTTTGTTGTTGTAGTTTGCTCCAAAGAGCAAAAATCGCAAATTTTATTAATAATATCAAACATATAGCATCATTTTTGCTCTTTACATTTCGTTCAATAAAAATGCTTTACAAATAAGTCAATTTGTTTTGCTTCTGACTCTTTTTATTTTGCCTCGACTTGCATCATCCTTAATTTATGGACATGAGTGTATATTAAAAACGCAGACCGGAAGTTCCTAAATTCCCATGGCTTCCATGGAGAGAACTTGTGATTGGTGGAAAAATATCGGACGAGGGGATTATATACGCAGTAATTGAAACAAACGCTGAGTATATAATTTTGTAGTGTTAAAGTCACGGTTACGCCCCATTAAGGGGGTGAGCTTGTCGAGAGAGTGCCACCTCTCTCTTGGGCACCTAGATTTGTGGAAAGTGGGGAAGAAACACTCTCCATGATCCAATCAATCTATTAATTTATCACGCAATAACACAGCATAAATTCGACTATAAACAGTAAGAGAATATCTAGGTGCTAACCACGAAAGGGGAACAACGACGGTAACACACGAAAGATTAAGAGACCATCAAACTCGATTTTCACTTTATATAGGATCTAATTTATCATCCGATTTGATCTATTAACAATTTATTCTCAGTGAACAATCGTCACTTTAAAGTTTCCTCCTAGTAAGTCCTTAATCCCAATAGTTCAAATATGATGTCTGTCAGTAACAATCTTACCTGATTTCGGGTTTATATCCTTTCCTACTCTCAATTCTAGCTGGAAAACTTCGACTATATAGAAAAAAGTATCTTAAGTTACATATCACGATTTTCTTCTACGGAAGAGTTGGTTGTGAATAACACGAACTGATAGCCCAAAGATTTTTCAAGAGGATTAGTTGAAAGATCACGAATATCTTAGTACAATTTAACAGTTAATTATTTAGGTGGATGTCCTGAGAGGTCAGGACCAGTACAAATTCAAAAGTTTTTAACATATATATATATATATGACAAATTTTAACGACAGCTATGGACTTTAAATTCTTTATTGAATGTACGGGGTTTCTTTCATAGGAAGAGCACTGAAGACACGTGTTACAATACTTTTAAAAAAGGCAAAAGAACCCCGACTTAAGGGAACAAAGATATTTATATGGGGAAAATCGGAAGAGATAGCAAAGAGTGAAATTCCCCAAAAGACATGCTTTATTGGGCTCTCTAGGATTCTATTGGCTCTGACCCCTAGACAAAGGTGGTACCAAGTGTATAGGGACGGATTAGTGTCTGGAGGGGAAAAGCTGACGAAATATAGCATTGATCTTGCATCATCCAAGTTCTCGGTTAAAGCTTACAAATATATCTATTTTTATATTATATATATATATATATATTTATATATATTATTTTTGCTTATTTTTCTTTTTTACTTATTATTTTATCAGAAAGAGTATTTGCAAGTTATTTATAAAAAGTCAAAATCTAAACTCACACTTTATATCTTCTCTAAGCAAATATCATTTGATATTTCATTTTTTACAAACATCCTATATCTTATATATCCTTTATTTTCTCTTAGAAATATTGTTTAAGTAAAATTGTGTGAAGGAAAGGAGTGATGTTAGAATTTTTGCTCTACGTCGGCACACCTTTATACACTATATTTTTTCAAAATATGTCTGAGGAGAAAGGAATGAAACTTCACGTGCCTTGTCGGAAACTCTTTTTAAAACAAACTTTAAGCCATCTTGCTTCCAATTTATTTCGATTTTATCCTCCTTGACATGTTACCAGATAAACCAAAATGTCCTGACATGAGATAAGGATCTGTCAAGTTCAGTTTGTATTTGCCTCGCAGCACTTCTTTCGACAAAACGAGGTGAGTAGTTTGTCTCCTCACTCTATGGGAGGATTTATTTTCCGCTTTTTGCGCAGAAGTTGTTCTTTGAGACATACAGAGTAAATCGCTTGTTTTTCAGCTTTAGGACCCATACATAAATGTATCACTCAATGCGCTGTTGCAGTAGGGAAAAAACAAAATATTTGCTTATATAAATGTAAATTTGAAAAACAAAGCAAAATTATATGTTTTATTTTTATGTTTAAGGAAAGGAAGTTTTATTTAAATCATTGTGTTTTACTTCATGAGGAAATTTCCTTAGCTATGAATGCATAAAGGTTATAGTTTAAAAAAAATAAAATCTACTGTAAAAATACAGTAAGTTTAAGGAAACTTTTATAAAAGGTTTTTCTGAGAAATTATCGTAATTTCATTTTGTCCAAGTTTTTTAGCTTAATAAGTGCCATAATTATCGTACAATTCAAAATATTAGCCGGTGCATTTGAAACTCGTATATAAGTTAAATAAGAAAAACAAATTGCTGTAATTCTCAAACATATTTTGCAATGAAGGCGAAAATGTTGTGAAACGGGTAAAACGTAGAATTTTCTCCAATGAAATTATTGCAATGTAAAACGCCTGAAACCAATGACGTTACTCTTATTTCTAGTAACCATATTTGTAGCTCGTATATTTTTACATTCATTTTCTCTCTTTCACACTATATGCACGTATCATAATTTCTAAGCCTCCTTTTTAGTTGGGGAAAAAAGCGAGAAAAGAAATTTGTATACGGTCCGTGATTGGTGCGCTATGTTTCACACCTTAGAGAAAAAACTCGCTGCCGGGTGATCATATGCATTTAGACTTCCCAATCAGTAAATGTTAATCTTACGAATTAATCTAAAAATAGATTGTTGAGCTTGACTTTGAAGGATTTATGCGGCGTTTTTATTTTCTTTTATAATAAAAGTTCCATTTAAAATACACCAAAAATTAAAAGGTTCGAATAGATTATACATGATTAATTCAAAACGTTAAAAAAATGTTATTCCTAAACTACGTTTTTTCGGAGACTAGAAGATAAGTATATAAAACAACCTCATACTCTCACTTTTAAAAACATAAGTTGCAAAAATTCTACCCTTATACACAGAAATATGTCTTATATACATTTGATATCATCTTTCACTCTACACATATTCCAATATATTCTCAGGTTCTAATTAAAATAAATTATCAGTTTACATGCACTGTTTAAAAGTGGAATTGCAAAATAAAAAGATAATAATAATGTTGCACGTACTGTCATGCAAATTTCAAGGGCGATTGTCGTGAAGTTTAAGTGCCAATGATAAAATTTGCGCATGTATCTGAACGCCTGGTACTACGCGTGAAAAATTTTATCTTCTCCTAAACCGTATCTGAGGTTTTGCGTAGCATTTGTGACTTTCCAACAAAGGTTAATACCACTAATACATCGGTGATTTCAATACCATCAGTTAACGACTGGGAATCGTGATCGTATTATCGAACTCCATAAAAAGATTTTGTCACTGCGCAGAATAGTAACTCATGTTGAGAACAATATGAGTACCATCCAACGTTGTGCCTCACCATGGATTCAGATAGTTCAACGTGCACGCCGAATAGAAAGCAGTGCACACAGGTGCATGTCACAGTGCACAGATCAACGTATTCTCCAGCTGACTATTCGAGATCCTTTTTCCTCGTTACGGGCCATCCGAAGCCGGTTGCCTACAGGTCAGGTGAATCGATGTCCACCCATACCGTATGCAACAGATTGGATTAATTACAGTTATGTGTAGGGGTACTAGCTACAGGGGAACTGTTGACCGTTGAACATTCAGCTGGGCTCCTGGCGGGATGTCATCGTTATTGTATTGGACCATCGAATAGCATCGGTTATTGTTCACGGATGGATCTCGTTTCTGTCAGTGGACGAATGTCGGCTGTCGACTGGTATGGCGGCAACTTGGAAAGCGCTATGAACCAACCCATTTTGAGGAGTGCCAGACCGGTCCTACACCGAACATCATGTTCTAGAGTAGTATAATGTTTAATCACAGAACGCCTCTGGTAAACATTGATGACCGTCTACAGCCTCTTGTTCTGCCCTATTTGCATGGTGCATACAACACGGTATTTCAGCAAGACAATTGCATGCCGCATGTCACACGACAACTTTTTACTGCCTCGTTGCATTTGACATCCTACCCTGTCCAGTAAAATCTAGAGATCTGAATCCTATCGAACACCTGTGAGATTCCATTGAACGTGGCATAAACCGAGGACCACTAGCTCAAACGATGGAGGATATGCGAACAGCATAGGACGTGGCTTAACAACAGTTACCTTAGGCAATCATCAATGGACTAATTGATAGACTACCTCGCCGGATTAAAACCTGTATATTTACCCAAAGTAGGCAAATTACATACTGAATAAACTATTTTATAATGATTTTATTTGTCAGTTTTTTTAATTATTTGCATATCCACCTCACTACTTATGCTCTTGAAACTTTCATGACGCTACGTGCACTTTTGCTTGGCGTTGTAGCTTCACTTTTGCGGAGGGTAAAATGATGGAATTCTAGTTGCTTTGAAATTAATAAAATTACCTACATTTGTCTAATGGTTGCTTTTCTGTTTCGAAAAATAAGAGAAAATATTCATGTATAAGAAACGTGATTAAGTTTTAGAAAAGATAATACGAAATCGTTCATAATCCCTTTTTTAAATGGTTGTACATCAAATAAAAATTTAATTATGTGTGCGATATATTTTAACGCAAACTTTTCATAATTATTTTTAAATTCATAACCGGTAAATTATTGTTATAAAATTCAAATATCAAATATTCCTGTTTGTTGGAATTCATAAAAAATAGAAAAATCTTGAAAAGTTAGTTTAAGGGAGGGGGTAAAGTAAAAGGGGTTAAAATCTTGTAAAGTGAAATATAATTCCCCATACGAGGTATCTAAGCTATTGCTATATTTAAGAAATTATTAATATTGTTTTATATATATACGAATTTTGTGCAAATAATTTAAATATGCATGTGTTACGATTACTTTTTGTTTTATTTCTTTTATAATAAAAATGCCATTACTTATATTATAATAGAGATTCAATGGAAACTTGACGAACTGTTGGTGTTAGAGCCAAATTGGCATCATTTTTAATGAGTTGGCGACCATATGGTTGATTTTCGAAATTACTGAAGAAATATAATAACATCACGATTTATGGAGCAAGAGGATCTTTCGAGAAAGTGTTTGAAGATTTCCCCGTAGTCTATAAATAGCAGCCTCTCCCTGAAGCTGAGTCAGTATTACTTTAGCTGCTAAAGACTTGCAACGATCGAGCGATTGCTTCTGAATACTCTTCATGATTACGTATTTGTATTTTTAAACACTTATAATTACGTCTGAGCACTGTAAAAAGTGTGAAGACCT
Source organism: Trichonephila inaurata madagascariensis (assembly GCA_019973955.1). Taxonomy (NCBI): domain Eukaryota; kingdom Metazoa; phylum Arthropoda; class Arachnida; order Araneae; family Nephilidae; genus Trichonephila; species Trichonephila inaurata. The sequence continues at coordinate 101,866 of BMAV01005238.1, forward strand.
CTTGGGATTTATTTTGGGAAATTTTACTGCTATATCCTGCGCTTTACGGATTGTTTATCTACAATAAATTTCGTCACATTTAAAGAACTGTTTTGCTCTTTGAGACTAATAGCATAAAATCCAAGAACACTGATATACTTAACAATAGTATCAATATTTCTTTCAACATGGTTCTTTGTATATAAAATTAAGTAATTTGATAATGATGCTGCAAAAATTAGTAGTTGTCATGTTTAAAAAAAGGGCCATATCGTTCGCTACTTCTTGAACTATTCCGGATATCGCTAAAGAACACCCTTTTTCATTATTCAATTCCTACTATTAGCCCACTCTCTCTCTTTCTCTCTCTCTATATATATATATGTATAAATTTGTTCAAATTTTCAAACGTTAATAAAATAATTTCTATTCAACCAATCAAGCTCAAATATTTTTTTAAAAACTTGTAGTGGATGACACTTGATTTTAATACAGTTTTTTTAAATTATTTATTAATTAATTTAATTAATTATCGATTTTTTACGCCAACTTAATTTGTCTTAATTGTTATAACAATGTAACTGTTAAAACAATGGCAAAAGTTAGTGTCGAAAACCGATTTTTCATCGAAACTAGCCAAATCGTGCATGCATTGTTACAACAATGCAGGAAAGATATATATATATATATATATATATATATATATAATTCTGTACTCTCGTTTACTAAAATCCCTTTTTCTGTTTTTTTTAGTTATAAAATATATGTTGATTTCGAGGCTGGAATTAAAATTCTAAGTAACTTTTGGATCTTTCTAAAGTAAACAAAAGTGTAATTTAGTTGAGAACTTTTAAACATACTTTTAATAGCTTAATAAAAAATTTAATAAAGTTTATAAGACAAAAATAATACTATTCAGTAATAAAAAATTAAAATAATAAAAGAAATTTCAGAAGTTTTCTTTTATAATATTCCAAATGATAAATATTAATTAAAATTAAGATGGAAAGAAGACATTACTAAATAGTGCTATACAATCGGTCAATTCGAGACAGCAGTATAGGAAAAATATGTAAAAATAGAAGATATATTATCTACTCAAGAAATGAAATGGAATAAATAATTTTAAAAATGTCTCAGTTAAATTTTTCATGCAGTTATTATCAAACTCAGAGTATCATCATAAAATGAATACATGCTTAGAAATTTAATTTGCAAAAGTTTTGTGTGTGAGAAGAGTATAAAAAACTTAAATTTCTTGATTTAAAGGTAATCGTAATATTGAGTAAAAAAATATTTATTTTCTGAAGAAGTCCAATGAAGATAGATTTATGGCATAAGAAAAAAACAAATGTCTGTTTAATTATTATTTGAGTGAGTAAAAACTGATAAATTCATGAATTTCACTATAAACACCCACACACAAAATATTTAATTATTTAAGAAAAAAAGATAAGGATGAAAGAAGTACAACTGCATTTTCAATTAAACTGAGAGTTTCAGTTTTTTCTACTGGATTTTTAGTTAGATACAATCTTCTCTGAAGTATGATATGTTTATTTTAGGAATATTTTAGAAAGAATTAAACTTGCTGTACATGAATTAGAAATTTAAATTCTCCTTATTTTTCTTAGTTTCGCCTTATACTTAATTCTACCTTTTTTTTCTTCTTTATCTTATTTACTTGGCATCATTAGGTAATTATTAAAATTTCAAAGAAATTTTATTAATTTTTTTTTTTGAAACTATGATTAGAAAATTCTAAATTTGCTTTCATTTGTGTGCCATTTACTTGTATTTGTTAAATTTTAATTTAGGTTAATATATTCATATTTTTTACAGTGTCAGCCAATAATTGTCAAGTAAAATACAGACTGCAAGAGATGTATTTGGGATGACTATGAAATTCCACTTGTGAAATATATCTATGAGCCTAAAAACTGCTGTATTATAAATAAGAGAAAGAAATGAGTAATATCATCACATATTCCTTTACTGAATAATTCTAAAAAAATTCTAATGAAACGACTTTTTACATAAAGTATTATAAATTATCATTTAAGGTATCCGACTATGTTCGGTACTTGGTTTTGAAAAAGCGTATAAATGTATAATTTTTTTTTGTACTTAGTATCACCTGAATTAGAATTTACAAGTAAAATTGCTTAAAAAATATTACTGCAAGGTAGTATTTATTTAAATGCAATTATTTTGGCAAAAAAATAAAGAAAAAAATGACATATTTCCAAAACGTTCTGGCATTAATATTACAGAAGCATTTTATTGAAAATGCTTCTGTAATAATAATATTTTGTCTATATATGGCTAAGATTTCTCTATAGTCCCTGTACCAGGAATTTTGAAAAATTCGCATTATTATCAGAGTTACGATCAACTGAAGTAATAAACGATGGTTTTTTTTTTTGTTTTTTTTTGGTAAAAAAAATTTTTTTTTGATTAAAATATGAATAAATCTACTTCTTAACAATACATTTCAAAAATCCTTATTCAGGTTCTGTATAGAAGTCTGAGCTATATATAGGCAAAATCCTATCATTATAGGTATTTGTAGAAGAATTTTTCAAAAGAGAATGTTTTGAAAATGTGTCATTCTTTCTTCATTTTTTGCCAAAATATTGCTTTTAAACATTTTTTTCTTGTAGTTATATGCTTAAACCAATTTTATAAGTATAATCTAATTCAGGTGGTACTAAAAACTAAAAAAAAACATTCATTTATACGCTTTTTCGAAACTTAGTTTCTAACGTAATCGGATTCTTAAAATGAGTAGAATTCGAAATCATGATTCAAAAACTATTAACCAATTGAAACCCCCACATGTACCGTTTCCTGAAGAAATCTCATTCCTGAAAGAGCAACATTAATATCCTAGCGTGATTGTCAGAAATTGAAATAAGTTCTGCAGCTAATGAATTCACCCACGAACATATTCGTGTTAATTTTAGAGAGGACTTACACTTTAACCTTTTATTTGAAGGATATTTTTCATAAAAGAATATCCTTGCCGTAGTCCAATATGTATCAGGTCAAATTTCTTAAAAGAAAAAAGAAACGTTCTAATATCTCCCCACCCCCTCGTCCCAACATTCTATGTATTAATGATTGAATAGGAGAAAGGGAAATGTTAGACTTTGTTGCTAAAATTCATATATAGTAAAAAAGAACTCGGCGAAATGTGGTTCGAAAGGTGGCCGAGTTTGTGAAAATGCCCGGGTTATCGTGAACGACATGAAGAAAGAATTAGTACGAGTGCTTCCTCAGAAAATATTGTACTGCGTTTGTATACATTGTTTGCTTGAGAATAAAACAACAAAAATGATAAAATACCCTTAAACAAAGGAGAAGTATGTATTTTATGAAAGCAAAGTGCATTTTATACATGAAAATGAAAGTTAATGAATGCAAATTACACAGTAATTTATTTGATAGGTAACACCTCAGAAAAAATACTTTATGAAAGCATAAAGATGTCTATGATAAAAATTATGTAGCTGGCTTTGCAAAAATTCGATACTTTTTTCAAAGAAATGTGTACTGTTTTGTTTTCTTCCGTACTGAGCTTTGCATTCTGCTGCTTCATCACAAAGACGACAAAGGAACAGATAGACCAATACCGTCGCTGCTTTATGTTCAAATTACCGAAAGACAGCTTCGACAGTCTTTGGTCTCTCCCTATATGATATTTTAGGAGTTTGTACGGTGTTCTCAATGGAAACCTCTTCATCATTTTTCGAAATTTTTCATTAACTCTGACAGCAGCAATAACTTTGGTCAAGGCTGGCAGTTGCGAGGTGCCAGAGACTTCGGCACCCCTCACCTTTTTGGAAATTTTCTCTAGAACTAAACACCAGGATAAGACCGCTTGTATTGCCCCCCCCCAGAGCACCATTGGTATCAGGGTTCTCGTGGAGGAGAACGTCTGGCTCACGGTTTTAAAAGGCAGGATGAAACACTTCTAACCCGGTTTCTCGAAGTGGTCATCTGAAAACAATGAAATTTTACGGAGGATTCACAAGAGCTTTCAAACTGTTTGAACTGCACGAACTGTTCTTCTAAGCCGGCCTCGCCTGCTTACATCCTTAATTGCCTAGGGCTCACGAAGCAGGATTTAGCAGACGATTCATTGCTGGTGTTGAATTTTTTGAAAGTGTACGAAGTCATAGACCTGGTCTAGCACTGCTGGCCAATGGGGCGTGCAACAACAACAACTTCTGCATCAGATATAATGTCGCTCGGTATCGTTCTGGAAGCCCTGTTCAACGTATTTTTCATTAGCATCTGATCATCCAGTAACTATTTTCAGGGTGTCGAGTAAGATAACATTTTCTGCATCATCGTATTCACATTTCCCTCTTGGTGGTTTTATTCGACCTGCAAGGGAAAGCCCTCGTGCAGCTGAACAGTGTGACGTTAATATTCAATCAATCGACCTGCAAAGGTGTGGACGAACTATTCAGACTGACTGCGAGTCACCGACTGCCGAGTGTTTTTTCGGGAATTTTTCTGTATAAGAATTCCTTACTCATTGTAATTGAATAAATATGTCTTTAGATGTGTTTGAAATGTAGAATTCCAAGGGAGTAATATATTCAAAATGTTTGAAGTTGCGTAGAATTTACATAATAGATGTATGAAGTTATATGCCCGAAGCGTGATAATCCTTTTGAAATAATGAATGTATTTAGAAACAATTCATTTTCTTTTACATCGAGAATGATTGGGATAAAGCGTTGTATGTGTCATTAATTAAAATATTCACAAGATGAAAGGACTTTTGTTCTCGTTGTCGTGTATTTCATAATGGGATACCTCCGAAAGACAGACGAACAGAAACATACAATACAAACCTAGAAGAATATAGACTTTTTATTGCAAACGATGGTTCCTGTATAGAACAGAAGTTGTGAGCTGCTTTCCATTGGGGACGGGAATTAAATTTCAGGAGTAAGTTCGACTTTTTTCCCGAAGATACATCCATGCCGTATTCGGGATTCGAGCCCGAGCCCACTCGATTGCAAGTTGGGTGCCATAAGCACCATACTGGGTGGGGTGGCGAAAGGAATTTTGATTGCACAAATAAATAATTTTTAGTATAAAATACAAATAGAAACTAATTTATACTAAAAAATAATCTGAATTCTTATGGATGAATGAAATTCTGAGAGATATCCATAAATTATTAATTGGTTAATAGATATAGAAAATATTTCATAAATCATACACATTTATAATTCCTCTTTTTTTAAATATAAGATCTACAAAAAGGTGGATCGAATTTTTTATTCAGAATTTCGAAGTCTACTACGAGAAAAAGATGTTTTTTATAATATAAATGAAGGAGAAAGTAAAATAAAATATTTTTTATAATTAGTATTGTTCCAAGAGTAATGGAGCTCAGTTATTTGAAGTTTCTTCATGGTAAACAGTCAAAATAATTTATGTTTAAGAAAAATAGGTGCATTCACTAAAGAAATAGCATTTGGATAGTATTAATGCTTTGATTTCAAGTTGTGTCCATTGTAACAAATGTTTAAATGTTTATATGACACTTTTTTTTACATTAAAAAATTGTATTTGTGTTTTCGCAAAATATGTTAAAATCCTTGTTTAATACTTCTTTTTTTATATTTTTTTATTTCAAAATTGGTAAATGAATGGATACGAAAGAGTTTACATTGATATATATATATATTTCCTTTTGAAGTGGATTTTTCTTGAAATTCTAAGCTAATAACGTAACCAATTTAAGCATATGAAATTTTTATATTGATTTTTAAATGAATAATACATTTTATGTAAATATTTTCTCTGATCTGTTCATTTCGGCAATATTGACACAAAGAAATATTCTACAAAATATTTTGAATAAATATATTTGTATTTGTTTCCTTCTCTTGCTTGAATACCTATATGAACATTTTATTGTTTTTTTTATTTATTTATTGAAGAAAAATTCTTAATTCATTCTTTTATGAGCTAAGCTCTTTAAAAGCACTTTAATTTTGAAAAGTGCTTCTAAAATCGAAGTTTTAAGGTATCTGCGTTTTAATTCAACGCGAATTTATTTGATACCATTTAGCTTTAAAAAGCAAATGGCTATTATACAATCCAATTTACCGGATAGAGTAAGTACATCAATATAAGATAAAGTTTTCAAACTAATCTATTTTTAGTTAACACATTATTTTATTTCTTTTTTCAAATACTTCCACGTCACAATTCTCACAGCTTGAAAAAACTAATCAAATTCTTCAAAATTGCCCATTTTCACAAAGTGCATCCTAACTCTTTTTCCAGCAAGATCTGCTTTAGTTCCTTTTATTAGATTTCTTTGATTATCACTCTATTTTCCTTGTTGATGTGTTCGAAAACTTCACTAAAGCAAAATCTTTTCCATTTAGTTCTACTAAAAGATTAGTTCTTATTGTGGTGGTATTATCTCTGAATTTTTTATACGATGTGCTTTTGTGAGAGTACTTACAATTTTTGACATGTGTATACGTCAGCATTTCTTTTCACAATATATTTTTTGGACAAAATACATTTTGTACATTTATCTTTCTCTTTGAATTCATATACTACTTATACATTTTTAAAATACATTAGACCCTTAAGTACCACTTGCGTATGTGTACGTTTCACTCAACACGTGTCCTACCTACCAAAATATATATATATGTCTAGCTCAAAACGTGTCCTAACTTCCACGAGCGTATATATACGTCTCATTCAACCATTGTCCAAAGGGTCGTGGGCGTGTATATACGTGTCTCGTTAACCCGAACATTAACCCAGACGTATATATACGTCTCTCCAATATAAGATCTTTTATTTGTGCTGGTATCAGTGAAACTTTTCCAAAGGCTTCGGAATGCAACAAAATGACCTTGAGAGTGTTTGCGAAGGATTTACTTATTTCAGAGAATGATTTTTTTATATATGCCTTTTTTTCTTCTTCCCAATGCGCCGCATACGCGCACTTTTGTGAAAAACGGCGGCCCTGGGGAATGAATCATATTACTTTTAATTGGCAGTTAAGGGGTTGAGGAGAATTTCCTCTTAAGGTATCCGACTACGTTCGGGACCGTGATTTAAAAAAAAAACGCATAAAAAGATAATTTTCATGATATTTAGTGTCACTTAGATTAGAATGCATGTATAAAATTGTTTTAAGGACATTTTGACAAAAACAAATTATTTAAATACAATATTTTGGCAAAAAAGTACCTTACAATAACCTTTTTCAAAATGTTCTTCTTTTATAAAAAATGCTTCTAAAATAATAATATTTTGCGTATATAAAGTAAAAACATTTCCAAAGAGTCTGAACTTTTTTTTTGAAAAATTCACATTATTTTCAGAGTTACAACCCATTGAAATAATTATCGGCGTTTTTTTCTTAAAATTTCTACCCTCTTTCATCGTAAAACATGGATAAACCCACTTCTAAGTTATATATTTCAAAAATTCTAGTTGAGCCTCTGTACAGAGGTCTGAGCTATATACGGGCAAAATATTATTATAATAGAAGCATAGAAGCATTTTTCACAAAAGAAGAGTATTTTGAAAATGGGTCATTCTATGTTCATTGTTTGTCAAAATATTGTACTTAAATAATTTTTTATTGTAATAATATTCTTAAAACAATTTTATATACATTTTCTAATCTAAGTGACACTAAGTATCATAAATATTATTCATTTATATATTTTGTAAAATCACGGTTCCGAACGTAGTCGGATACCTTAATGCAATTTTCTAGCGTTTCTAAGAAAAGTAGGTATGAATATATATAAGAGGAGAGAAAATGATATAATCAAATACAAGTATTAATTAATAATATACCTTGTTCACTCTATCTTCATCAAAGAATTAGTTTTTAGTAACTTAGATAAAAAACAAACATTAGCTCCCCCAAAAGACAAATCACTCTTTTATTCTTATTGTATTATTTTAATTTTGTTAATTTAAGATTTAAAATTATAATTGCAGTCTTTTCGTGTTAGTTAGATGTTACAGACATACATTTCCATTCTAAAATACCACAACATAAAATATGATTAAAGTTCATCTAAGAAAATCTGTTTCTAGAAATATTTAGATTTATCTCCGCATAATGTTTTCCTCCTGAATATATAAATAGGATGTTTGTAAAATCCCACGCGATATCTAGGAATAAAAATTAAAAGAAAAGGAAATACATATATGTAATATATAAGCTGATCTTATTACAAATTTTAAATTAAGAAAGGAATGTTAAATGACACAAGTTATGTTTAAAAAGTATAAGACCTTGATTTTTTCCGCTCATAGTAGATATTCTATAACGACTGTGCACAGTGGGAAATGACAGCTTAATGCACAGGCTTCAATTTTTTCCTTCGTTCCAGTGTACCAGTTTTTTCCTGCATGCAGTCGAGTTTATATATAAATATATAAATAAGGAGCGTACATATATAAATATGACCAATAACACATGTTCGTTGGATTTTTATTTCTCTAAAAATATGTGTGACTGATTTTTTTTCGTACAAATCGTGGTGATTTTCTAAGTGAAACGATTCGTAATATGCATCAAGTGTTTGGGGACGATGCTATAAGGGTCACACAAATTAAGGAGGGGTTTAACCGAATCAAAAGTTTCTGCACGTCGGTAGAGAATTACCAACATTTTGGGAGGCCGCAAACTACTCGAAATGCAGCTGTTGTTGAAAAGGTAGAAAATCTGATAATGCAAGATGGATGTTTAAACGTACGAGTGACAGCTGTATAAGTTGAGATCAGTACAGGTTCTGAACATGCAATTTTGTGTGATCATGCGCAGAATGGCTACAAAATTTGTTCTCACCAAAGAGGCACCTTGCAAAGGTATGAACTTTTTGATATCTGTGCCATTGTCTCAATGGAAGCATTTAGCTTGGGAAAGATCTGTTTCCTACTGGAACACCGAATTCTTGGTCTCTAGCGAGGATGCTTGGATTAGGCTTG
>BMAV01005239.1:0-19392 GCA_019973955.1 Trichonephila inaurata madagascariensis
GTCAAAACATGTAAAAAAGCAAACGCAATCATCAAATATTCCATAATAGAACGGGGATAACCAAACATTTTAGTTTTTTTTGGAGAAACATTTGGGGAAAAAAAAATATAACAAAATATAGAAAATAGTCCGGGGCCCAAAATTTTGAAAATATGACTGACTTCTTTACGCAAAATAAAATTTTAAAAAAAAATCATCTTTCTCTATAATTTGAAACATATTTTTCACTTATGGAAGATTAGTTTTTTTACATTAGACCTTGGTATAATAATAAATGATTGAAGAAAAAAAATTAAATGTTTGAGTTAATGCAAATATTACATGAAAGGAAATTGCGTCTAAACCTTATATAAAAAAACCACTTAACACATCAATGGATGAGATAGCAAGGGGGGCAGGGGGGCGTAATGGAGAATAAGGCCCCCTAAACCCCAGGTTTTGGGCCCCAAACCCCAAAAAATGTACAAAGCGTCAAAATTTTTGGGCCCCCTAGTGCCCCCCTGAACCCCCCTCGCAATGTGGGAGGTGTTACCCACTACAATAGGGTTACAAGAAATTTTGATTAAAATTGGGGGAGTGTTTAAGCGTCCACTAAAGATAAATCAAGGGCTATTGGCGTAGACCCGAGTTCAAAAATGCAGGGTAAAGCGCGATCCCCCAAAAACCCCGGGAACCTTTTTACCGAACTTCCACACTACACCATGCTTGAGCTCAACAGATTTAATCATCAAACCATTTACCCGGGGGTTTGGGGGGTGGCACTGTGGTTTTAACTCATAATACACCAGCCACGAGGTCTGTTTCCCCCCTCATTGTTAGGTGCGAGGCCACTTGATTTTTCAAAAAAAAAGAATTATAAAAAAGTTAACCATCAAGAATTCACAATTTTTACCTTTTTAAAAAAAATGCTACCTGAAAATGTAAGACTTTTGACTATAATCATAAACATCCAGAACTTCATTGATAAACCAAACGTAATGCTTGTTTCAATAGTTTTCCCCGCAAACCTAGCGGTATAAAAAGGAGATGCCCTAAAGAGTTGGAGTTTTTTAAAGGGGCACTATAAAGAAACAAGAGGACAATTAGGAAAACCTCGTGATTCTGAGCCATGATCAAAGGACGGGGAAAACACCTGACCCCCCCCTCGTCCAACCCCTATCACACCCACAGGAGGACATTGAGCCTAAACATTTTTAACGTATAGAAGCTCGCTCTAAAGGGCGGTTCTTTAGGGGCCCAAGGACACGAACCCGCTACACTCCGCCAATTTCGGACAGAAACCCTATGGCCACATTCTTTCCGTATTTTGTTAATAAATTAAAAGTTGATTCCCCAATTCCCCAAAAGGTTTTTTTCAATTGGTATATTCACACTCATTTCGCGAGATATTTTTCGAACATCGTCAAAACAGATTGATCAAATTTTATATCCTACGAAAAAAGTGGAGATTTAACTAAAAACTGAAAAACCAAAGTTTTTTTGGTACCTGTTATTTACCGGCAAATAACTTGACTTTGAATTTGTTTACGTTTAATATGTACATTGATGCAGTGATTTCGCAATATTTCTAGGAAGACTATTGACCATTTTAACACAAACTGGAAATTAATTATTTACCTTTAATGCCATGTTAACCATAACTAAGTCTTATCATCTTATTTGGGAAAAATTGAAATTTTGAAAAATCAACCTTTTTATATAAGTCTAATGGTGGAAAATTTTCAGGTTTCTTTGAAAATTTGAATCCTTTTTTCCATTGCGGGAATATTTTTCTTGTTCAAAAGATTGTTACAGTATTCCAAATGGCAATATTATACATAGGGATAGGGGGAACTATAACTCTAAAAAATTTCTTCATGTTGGGAAGATGGTGACTGTAAATCGTTTTAAACCAAAGTTTTTTCACAAACTGAACAAATAAAACCCAAAAGGGAAATTTTCAACAAATTTAATTTTAAATTTTTTAGAGAAGTCGATGACGATAAAATGCAATTTGACAGAGAGACCTTATTTCTTCAATATATGTTACTTGATGTTCTGATTCCTGAACTAGGTTGACTCAACAACTTTTCCCCTTTTTCTACGGACGGGTTTTTTACTTCCTTAAATTTTGGGCCGAAAATGGTTTTAAATTCTCAGCTTGTAAAATTTCATCATCTTAGGATAACAACTAAAGGGAGAACACAGTCGATTGAAGGTAAATTTTTTTCCGGGCCTGTACTTCGAATTTTTTTTGCTGCGCTTTTAATATCTATGCAATGTCTGATAAAAATTGACTGACATAAGAATCCTGATTATGAACATGGATTGGAACGTTTACAACGTTTTTCTGAAAATTTTTTTATTTTTTGGGGAAAGCATTCTCTAAATTCTGCAATTGTTAGGTTTTACTATTTGAACTTAGGTAGATCACTTACTCCCCCGAAACGATAGGTAGAATTGTAGTAACTGTGCATGTGATGAGGGTTATTGTAAAAATTTTTTTAAAAAAATTTTCCCGAAAAGGGTCCCATTGGAAACTTTTTAAAAAAAAGTGTGAAATTTTATATAAGACGTGTGTACAGGACAACGTCTGTGGGCCTCTAATACATATATATTATTATAGTTTACAATATACCCGAATATGATAAAAAAAGATTTTAAAATAAAAATTAATTAACTTTTTTAAGTCAAGATTTTGTTTTCATCTAGTTCTATTTTTTATTATATTTATATTTGTAAATTTATTCATATCAAAGTCTATTTTTTTTTCAATTTTTCTTTATTTTAAATATTATTTTTAAAAAAAAGGGAATTTGAAAACTTTTAACGTCATCCAAAGTGTCATGCAAGGAATGAAAGGGTTTTAAAAAAAAAGGCTCCCACCCCACCAAAGTACAAAATTCACATATTTTTAAAGGTAAAAACCCCTTGACAAAGACCTTACATAACAAGATTTGACAGCCATATTTATTCAATGGTTAGTATGGCTGTATGGAGACTCATCGTAATTGTTTTAGATTGTGGGTCCACTTAGAAAGCGTGGGAGGGTAGAGATGGGTTTGTTTCGTTATTCTTTAAAACCGTATCAAGACTCAATTTTGAAGCATCTATAAGCATTTGTCATTCATTAAGTTCGTGTGTGAATAGGTTCTTTCAGTTGGCTATCAGTGTCGTTGGAACAGGGGTCCAACACGCGGCCCCCAGTATATGTTGCAGCCCACCGAATCTTTTTAAAAAATTTAAAAAATCAGATTTTTAAGTTCTTTTCATTTTGAAATTTATTTGGGGGAAATTTATATATATATATAAAAATTTTCAATGTATTTGTTTGTACCTTTCTTGTTTTAAAAATAAATCCTTTTGAAGTAGAAATGTCCTTTAGATTAAAAAAAGATTTATATTTTATCAAACCGTTAATTTCATTTTTTCATACTAATATACTTTTTCAAAACTTTCGAATTGCATTATGCATACCCTTAATGGATGGTACATGACTTTTTGTGTGGACATTGTTTTCCTCCTCCTTTCTGTTTGAAGCGCCCAAAAGCAAAAGGCAGTCAGAGATGTTTTTTTAAAAATTAAAAAATATTCAGAATGGAAGATAAATGATAAGTATACTTAATCGTTTGCGCGAATGACAGACAAAACAAACAACAATGAAAACAAAAAGATCATCTCAATAGGGAAAATCAATTTTTAAGAAAGTAAAAGTAATATTTTAAACATTATTTGATCATTGCATTATTATATTATATAAACATTTTTATATTATCTATGTGTCTATACAAGAAAAGTAAGAAAACAATTATAATAATGCACTGTTTTTTAATTTTAGAAAAAATATTTTTTCCAAATTATACAAAGGTAATTTTTATTTCGGCCCGCAAGATTATAATGTTTTTCCGAATGGACCCCAAGGTCATTTAGCATTTAGGGTTGGGCACCCGTGTAGAACATAATATTTTCTTTTTTTAAAAAGATACAAAAAAACGGATGACGTGAAATGAAACCTCCGATATTTTTTTGAAATTTTTGGGTTATAATTTGAGGCCAATATCTCAACTTTTCCTCTTTTTTGATTCAAATTGCGAACAAGATTATTCAGTTGAAGGAGGTAATTTTATTGTAGGAAAAGCCGGGCATGGAAAAAGTGATCATTATATTACCTCATAAGCTGACGTCAACGCTTGGGGGGAAATATTCGACGTTTGGGAGATCTCGCTGAACCAAAAAAGAAAATTTGTAGGAGGCAGAAAACGGTGAGCCCTTCCCATGAGTTGTCGCTGAGGATGACATGTTTGGTATTTAATTGCCCCTTTTTATTTTTTGAAACCTCAGAAGCTGGGTACCCAATAAACCAGGCTTCATTCCCGGTATGCCTAGGAAATCCCGACTGCCTTTTTGGTTTTGTGAGCGGCCATATAAAGGCTCACCATTTGCTAGGGTCAGAAAAATTTCCGGTATTGTGTTATTCCCCTACTCCTGCCAAGAGTTCGATTTGCTAGGGGAAAAAAAGGGCAGGATCCTTCATTGTCTTCTTCTGTTTTTAACTTTTTATGTTTTTTAATTCATGGACATTGTCAGATTGTTATACAATCTGGGATTGAAACAGCAACAATAAAAAATATTTAACGGGTTATACATATACATAATGTATTATTTAAATAATAAAAAAAAAAAAATTAAATTAATTATAAATGTACAAAATAATGCTATATTTTGAATTATATTAATGATCTTTATAACAAAAAAAAATAAATACATTTTTTTTTTTGCATTGATTGCTAAAAGCTTTTTTTTTACACATATTCGAAGTCTTAAAATTTATTCAAGATTTGGTTTTTCACCCAAGAAGCAGTTACATTGTTGCCCAGTGTTACCATTAAGGAATGGGATGTGCTGTTTTCCTTAAAAAAAAATCTATTTTAAAAAACAAAGGAAAGAGATAAAAATTTTTCGGGGTTCTCTTCAAATCCGAAAAATTTAAAATTTGGGGGCCCCCTTCCTTTTGGATTAAAAAATTTTTTTTTTTTGCATTTTTGGGGTTTTAAATACAATAATTTAATACCATTATAATTCAATGATTCATAGATGCTTATTTTGACCTACTTTTTTCAACAATTAAAAACTTTCAACGGCTTAAAGAATTTTGCGCACAGATGAATCATCAGTGAATGGGTTTTGGGAAAATGGGGTTAACAGCTCGATTTTTTTTAGTTTTGTTTCCCTATAATTATATATATATATATATAACCAAAAAAGTGTTTAGAGATAAAGCCATGCGAATTTTAATAGTGCTTTTTAAATCCTAACTTCAATGAATATTACTTATTACTATATAAAAATTATTTTAAATATTTTAGACATAGACAGATATGAGTTCACTGAAAATTTTTAAAACATTTTTTTCACAACAATTTGATTTAAAGTTGATTCTAGGACATTTTATTCAAAAAAATTATTATAAAATTTGATTATGAGTACACCTACAAGATATCTGGGGATTAATTTTTATAAAATTATAACTAGAAGGGAAAAAAATCTAGATTTTGATAGTGCAGTTACCCATTTAATACAAACACATTATCAGATACCATGCAAACAGCTAAACATGGATAATTTTGAAGAGGATTCTCATTTGTTCTGAATAATTTTAAATGCTAGCCATAAATCTTATGTATGCACTTTTTTTCATAAATGATGGTCGAATGAAAATTAGAATGGTACAGGTTCCGAGTACCAATTTATTTAATCAATGAAATTTATAAGATTTTAACAGCTGATGACACGACGTTGCACGGGTTTTTCGTGTGCATAACTTTTGCCTATGGGGAATTTCCCCCTTTCCCCCTCGGTATCAGATTCCTGGTATGAGTGTTTTATTTTTATATTAATGTTTAAAACCCTTTTCAAAAAATTTTTTCCCCTTGTTCCGCCTATGTTGCCCGGGCTTTTCGAGTGTCAACCTTTTCCCCCCCTAGAAATTTCCCTTTTTTCCCACCGACGCCAACATTTACTGGGGCGGATGAGGGATTTTTTTTTGTTTTAAAATTTTTTTTTCCGAAATTTTTTTTTTTCCTTTTCAGACAGGTTTCTTTCCCTCTGTTTTTTGGGGTTTCACATGTTTTGATTATAAAAATCTTTTCCCTTTTTTTTCCCGAGATAAAAATTTTTCTTCTTATTTCCATTTTCCATTAATAATTACAGAACTAATCTAGTTTAATCTTCAACAAACAGATATATATTTAAATTTTTTTTTAAGCAATTAATTTAGTAATGAGTAATAAAAAAAAATATTCCCTTTTTTTTAGAACGGTAAAACCCATACCGATGTATTTAATGGATGAAATTTATATCATTTTAATAAACATAATTACATTTTTTAGAAAAAAAACACTTATTTCGTTTGTATTTTGAAATTGAAGTAGAAAAAAGATATTCCTACAAAAGTTTGCAATTAAATCAACAATTCAGTATTTTTTAAAAGTATCACAAAATTAAATTTGAAAACCGATAAAAAGTAATTTTTATTACAAATTTCTTATATATTAAGAAGAAATTTGTAGATTAATGTGTAGTTTCTTTTAAGGGGAACCATTAGGGGGGAAAAAAACTGATTTTTAATAAATTGTTTGCGAACATTCACGAATAAGCGTCAAAATTTCAAAGCGAAATTCATATTCGTTTAGATTTTATGAGTAAACCAAGAACCGTTTTTGGGGGGCCCCCCCAAAAAAAAATTTCTTTTAAAAAAAACCCTTTTTTAAAAAAATTTAAATTTTTCCAAATTTTGTTAAACTGTGGAAAAAATTCATCTCAATTTCCTAATAAAACAGGGTAACCAAAATTTTAGATTTTTTGTGAGAAACATTTGGGGAACAAAATATAACAAAATAGAGAAAATAGTCCAGGGTCCCGAATTTTCAAAATATGATCTGCATCTTCTTTACGCAAAAATGAAATTTAAAAAAAATTCATCTTTCTCTCTCATAATTCTAGGAACATATTTTTCACTCCTTATGGCAAGATTAGATTTTTTACATAAGACGTGATTTTTTACACATGCGGCATATTATTAAATGATTAAGTTAATGATAAAAAAAATACTAAATGTTTGAGTTAATGTAAATATTACATGAAATCAAATTGCGTCTCAATTCTTTATATATAAAATCCCACTTAACACATCAATGGATGAGATAGCAATAGGGCAGTGGCGTAACGGAGAATATTAGCCCCTGCAAACTCAGGTTTTGGGCCCCAAACCCAAAACGTACAAAGCGTCAGTCAAGCTTTGGCCCCCTAGAGTCCCTGGAACCCCTTCGCAACGTGGGAGTGTACGTTACTCCACCACAATAGGGTTACAAGAAACTTGTGATTCGAAAATTCAGAGGGAGTGTTTATTAGCGTCACACTAAAGAGCAATACAAGGACTATTGGCGTAGGATCTCGTATTTCTACTGCATGGTCAAGTAACAAGGATGACACCTAAACTGGCACCCTCTTACCGAACTCCCAAGCTACACCATGCTTGAGCCTCAACAGATTTAACTTGCATCAACCCATTTACCCGGTGGGTGGGGTGGCACTGTGGTTTTAACTCATAACACACTAGCCACGAGTCTGTTATCACCCCTCATTATTAGGCTGCGAGGCCACTTGATTTTTCAGAAAAAGGAACTATATAAAAGTTGGAACGCATCAAGAATTTACAGTAATATTAATTACCATACTTTGAAAAATGCTACCTGAAAATGTAAGACTTTGGACTATACTCTTCACGGCCAGAACTTCATTGATAAATCCAAACAATGTAATGCTTGTTTCATTAGCTTTCCTGTCAAACCCTAGCGGTATGACTAAACGAGTGATGTTCTAATGAGAGTTAGTGGTTATGTTAAGGTTGCTCTATAAAGAAGCAAGAGGACATTAGTGAAAAACCTCTTAATGCTGAGCCATGATCAAGTGACGAGGATAACACCTGAGCTCTCACCTCTTGTCCTAATCTATCTCATCCACAGGAGGGCTTGAGCCTAGACAGTTTAACGTATAGAAGCTCGCTCTACACAAATAGGCGAAGTTCTTTATGATGGACCAAATTAGCACAACCGCTACACTTGGCCATGATTTCGTGACAGTAAATCCATTAAAGGCTTAACAGCCAAATTTTCAATTTTGTTGAATAAATTGAAAAGTTGGATTCAAATCGAATTCTAAATTTTCATAATAGCAATTTAAAAGGGATAAAATGTCATGGATTCAAAATATCTATTGCAGCATAACTTAGTTAAATATACGGCAAAAATTTTACTTACAATATTAAAATAACCCATATTCAACACTATCTATTATCCAAGACAATGATATCTAATTAAATATTACAGATTACTTTAAACTAGAATATAAGCATCCTTTCAATCAATATTGGAAAGAACATAACCATTTTAATAAGGAAGCGGTTCAAAAGAAAAAAATATCTTTAATGATAAAATGATTACATCCGAACTACCTCGTTCTTGTGACAGTAGTACATGACGCTTGAAGATTCAGAGACTGAAAGCAAGAGTTTAGAGGGTCCCAGAGAAATAACGGCTAATCAATAGTGCTGGTTTCTGTGAGACTATTTCCCAAATCTTCCATTAGTCAGTGGGGGCCACGGTAGCCTGGTGATCAAGGTATCGAATGGTGGCTGGCCTTGTCTCCAGTTCGAGCCCAGTACCACAAGAGACCTGCCGTGTAGGGGAGCGTTTTCACGTTAAATCTGTCGAGAGCTCAAACGTCCTCCCGTTGCTGTGGTGAAGTAGTTAGGAGACAGTGGTGCCAGCTCAGGTGTCGTCCACGTCTCACTTGACCAAATTCCTACAAAATTTTGCAATTAAATCAACAAGTCAGTATTTTTTAAAAGTATCACTAAATTAAATCTATCAAAAAACCGATAAAAAGTAATTTTTATTACAAAATTCTTATATATTAAGAAGAATTTTGTAGATTAATGTGTAGTTTTTTTTAAGGGGGGAAACCACATTAGGAGTTTCAAAAAATTCCGATTTTTTTTAATAAATCGTTAGCGTAACTATTCACGAATACGCTGTCCAAATTTCAAAGCGAAATTCATATTCGTTTAGATTTTATGAGCATAGAAATGAATGAACATCGGGTTCAGGGTCGAGCGCAGATAGGGCGGAGCTCTTTCTCAGGTAGTCTCAGATTTATCAAGGGATGATTTAGTGGAGAAATGTTAAGGTGGCCACACACAAAATGCAAAAGAAAGTTTAATTCCACGATTTGGCGATTAGCTCCTAAACACTTGCACTCAGGACTAAAATCGTATTTAGCAGCAGGAATTGTAGTAGGCAGGCAAGGCTTCAATTATACCGAACAAATGAACAACCAGCGCGTGAGCCGGCAGAATCGACGTAGTTCATTGGAATCGAAGGAAGGTCGGAAAGTACTGCTGCAAGCGCAAAGGGGGCTGCAGTAGCCCAGTGGTCAAGGTATTGGATCATGGCAGGCATATCATAAGTTCAAGCCCAGTACCACTAAAGACCCGGCGTGTAGGACAATTAAATCACTTTAAATCTGTTGAGAGCTAAAACGTCCTCCCGTTGGTGTGGTGTGGTAGTTATGCAAGGGGGGTGCAAGCTCAGATGTCGTCCACGTCACTTGACCTTGGTTCAAAATTAATTCTATAATATCCATATTTATATTTTCATTTAAATTTAACTTTAGTTGAATAATATTGATAATTTTTTTCCAGTTTGTATTTTGTTTAAAATTATTTGTTGCTAAGCTGTTTGTTCTTTTGTATTTAATAATTATAGGGAAGTAGTCACTTCCAAAATTATCAGTATTTGTGAACCAGGATAAATCATAATTCAAAGTTATAGATGATAAAGAAGGATCTATAGATGTAAAAATTACCGTTGAATGTAGATAAGTTGGACTTTTTATCGTTTAGCAGCATTAAGTCATTTTCATCAATCCAATCAAAAATCTTTTTTCCAGAAGCATTGGAATATATTGATCCTCATATCTCCTGTGATGCATTGAAATCTCCTAATATCAAACTATGATTATCAATATATATGAGGCTATTTTCGATAAGTTGACGTTATTAAAGTTTCCCGGTGGAATGTAGATATTGAAAATTGTAAGAGGAACTGAATTTATCTGAGCTCTGACTATTAAAATGTCTATGTCTTCACTAATTTCTGAGAAAATTTTTACGGCGTTAATATCTTTATTTAAAGCTATCATTAATCCTCCTCCTTTTCTGATTTCTCTATCAATTCGGAATATATTCTTATTAGGAATAGTGAAAATATCATTTGGATGTAACCACATATTTCTTGAATTATTAAAATGTTTGCTTTTTGAAAAATTGGCTCGAAAGGAATATCTGACCTCTTGTTTTTTACTCCACATGCATTCCATTGGATTATATTCATGATTTAAAGGGAAAAAAGGTGCAATACTACTAATCAGTTTAAATGACCAAAAAAGAAAGCAGTTTAATATTGATTTTCTTAGCGAAAATATTAGAGAGTTTGTATATGTATCTATATTTTTTATTTTGTTCCAATACACTCTTTCTAATATATTTCCTCTCTGTTCTGATTGATTTCTTAGTCTTTTTGTTTTTTCATTTAGTTTTCTATTTATTGGGTAGTCGTCATCTTTTGAAATTGTTATATTGGATGCAACTTTTCTTAAAGTAGATTCCATTGTGTTCATCAAGGAAGAAAATCTGAAATTTATTTGAGTTACCACCGTATTCAATTCTGTCGTAAAACGCTGTACTATTTGATCTAATTTCTTTTCAAATATATTATTGTTTTCTTCAAACTTTTTTGCTCCAAATTTTTAATTTTTTTTCCCAAATTTTCTATTTTTTCTGTTTGATTGTTGTATGTTTTAGCTGAGTATGAGGTTCTTTTTAAATTTTAAAACTTTTCAACTGCTTCTTTTCTCGAGATTTGTTGCTCTACTTTAGTTTTTAAGATTTCGACTTCATCTTGATATTTTTTGCAAATTTTAGAGTTGGCCTCATGTGCTTCTTATCAAGAGCTAAATTTTTTTATTTCAGTTTTTTTACACTCATTTTCAGAGTGGTTTAATGAACATATTCGGCATTTTTTTGAGCTTTGGCAAGAATTTTGAAAGTGTCCGAATTTCCAACAGTTTGTGCATTGTTTAGGTTTTTCAAAGTATAAATTAGTTTTAAACATTTCAAACCCTATTGGAACTCTTTCAGTGATCGTGCACCCAATTTCGGTAACTTTAATTGTTTTGATAGGTTTGAATCCTGATTCTGTTTTTTTGGGGAAACGTTGAATGTCCAAAATTGCATAATTGTTGTTTTCTAGTTCCGATTCTATGTCTTCTATTGTATAATCCTTATCTTATCCTTGCCAAATGTAACTACTGGTTAGGTCAATAAAGGACAATCTTGTACTTATTTTTTTCCATTTATTTCTTTAATCTTTAATCTTTCACGGTCTCGCAACTATTTGTTTTCATTATAATCTCGCCGTTTCTTGTTTTGCTTATACACAGAATACTTTGCTTTAATTGTGAACGCTTTTAGTATTATTTCTTTTAATTTAAGTGGATTACCACTCTGAAAGTTATTTTCTGATTTTAAGAAAATTGTAATATTCGAACTCGTATTTAAATTTTGTCTTTCCTCAAACTTGCCTAATAATTCCATATCTGTTAAATCACATCTATATTTGTTTAATTAAAAATTAGAATTTGTACTTTCCACCTCCATTTTATTATTTGCGTGAGGGTAATCACCCATTTTTTCTTCCCTACTCCAACACTCAATTTTGTATTAATACACTATCTTGTGTTAATATTAAAATTAAAATGTCTTATCCGATGATAGAAGAAAAGTTATAATTAATAAATTTCAAGGGGAAAAAATCAAAACGATCTCACCGCCATCGGATCCGCTTGAAATTTTGCTACCGGTAACAACCTTTCAGCATCCAATCCTCTCATCTCTAATTCGATTCCCGTGGTAATGCCTGCAGAGGTTGCGGTTAGAAGTCAAGAATACAGATTTAGAGTTTTATTTTGTATTGATAATGCATTATTTAAAAGTATTTATGAACATAAAAAATATAAAACGTATAACTATTCCTCCAATATACATATTATTTATATTATACATACCATAAGTCTGAAAATGATTTCCCTTTTTGGATTTGAAATTCACCGGTATCTAAGTGAATTTTAATAGTATAACACGAAAATCTCCGTTCATCGAAAGGAGAGATGACACTTAATGTTGACCCAACGCTATCTTTCAACAGGTGCACACTTTTTTTTGAAATTTGGATTTTGCTTCTGAAAAATATAATGAATCGCTGATTTTGGGACCAATTTTGCCATCCGTACTGTCCCAAAAATCATTCCTATTATTTAAGTTTTAATTGAAATTATAATACATTTTTTATTGATACGTTATTAGTGCTGAAAATACTAATTCGCTATTTGATCTCATATGAGTACAAAATGAACTGAGTTTACTTTGTTGAATTCAGTGGTAAGAGAGACTTAAATCAAGGGAGAAGTGTAATTTCCCACACATGAAGATTAACTTAGGGTTCTGCTCGGTATATATTACACTATTTAGAAAATAATACCCGCATGTCAGTTTACGAACTACCTTGATCAGACCCATACAAGTAGGACGTGGCGTATTTTCAACACATCAAAAAAGGTTTTCACTCAAGCAATTCCTTTTAGAAATATATATATATATATATTTACATATAGTAAAACGAGATATATTCCTTAGAGTATTTTCTAGTTTTTATCTCGTCGTTCTATTATTACTTGTAATTCAGTTCTTATATTAACTCAGATAATCTTACCATACATTCAATAAACGATTCATATAGAACAGTGGTCGCCAAAGTGGTGATCCACGAGAAAATTACGCTGGTCCCCACAAAAACGTGGAATATAATTCCTCATCACGTTAAGTTATGTTTTAAGATGCATTGAAACATAATTCAATTCATAACAATAGTTTAACTTTTACAAAATTCTATTAATGATCCGTAGAATGAAGTGACTGGTCCGTGAGGTCAAAAGGTTTGGCGACCTCTAATATAGAAGATTCCAGAATGTTAGATTTTGAGTATAATTCTCCTTAAACGAAATATTTTGCGCTTTTTTCTTGGAAATAAATTTTTCTTCACATAATATGTTTTTAGCAGAAAATGGCACTTTTAAATTTAGAATTATTGAAAGGGTCGATATATATTAAAATCCATGAATATATTTCATAAAAACTCTAATAATGAGTACTTTTCTAAATATTTTGGCATTAGAATAAGTTCTTAAAATATTAAAAGAAGTAAACAGTGTATGTATCTAACAAATTTACCCAAAGGAAAATCTCCAAGAAAAAATGATATTTTCATATGTAGTCTATTAAGTCAAAAACCTTACTGAAGCACGAGCCGTTATTAAAAAATATCGTTTTAAGAATTCCATAAAATTTTAGAAATTTTCAATAGTAAACAAAATGCAGGATGATATTAGATAAATTCATCATAATAAATATCTCAGTAACATTCATAAATATCTATATCATTATAATACTTGAAGTTTAATTTCAATTTTATTTACAGTTATATGGAAACATTACGCTTGATTTTAAAATGAATTTACAAAAGAAAAATAACTTAATATTTTTGCATATTTAAATTAGAATGCAAGCAATATACAGATAATATAATTTCTTCCTTGTTAGCTTGAATATCGGAAAACGAATGAAATTTTTTTAGCAGAATATGCTAATATCTTTCTTAGAATCTAATGAGCGTCGAACAAATATTTATAACTAAAGCTACCTAAAAAGGATATTTTTAACTTTCTAGACATTTTCCAATAGATATTAGAAAACGACAAAAGGTCTAGAAAAAAGTACACAAAAGGAATGTTCCTTCAAGAAAACAGTAAAAGTTAATTTTATTGGTAAAAACTAATACATTCAAGTCATAAAAAACATTAGGTCATTCATAAAAGTTCTAAAAAATAAAATTGACGTCATAAAGAATGAGCACAGTCCATTAGAAATATATGTAACAATATATTTATGTCGAAATATTGATTTTAATGATTTTTATATTTGAAAAACAACTTTAAGAGCAAAGACTTTGCTCGAAACACTTTTAAAACTTCCGAAAATTCAATGTTCCAAATTTTTTCAGTGAATAAATCTTTATAAAAATGCTGTCTTTGAAAATGAATAATACAAATTATCTAAGAACTAAGTACTTTTTTGAGATGAGGATGAAAATGTTTGTTAAAATTATTCCTGCAAGGAAAAGCTTTATTGCGTTCTTCATAAACATTTCGCTTTTTCCTTGTTATGTATACGTAAATGTCCCTTGAAATCTCTATTGTGAAAGAAAGCCTTGTTGCATATTTCACAAACATGAGACTTTTCCTTGGTTTGAATACGCATATGACTGCTTAAATGACCACTTTCAGATAATGACTTTTTGCATATTTCACGCATATGAGGATTTTACTTTGTACGCATAAGTAAATGTCTCTTGAAATTTCTTTTATCAGAAAAAGCCTTGTTGCACACTTCACAGACATAAGGCTTTTCCTTTGGTATGAATACGCAGATGACTTTTTAAGGTGCTATTATGAGAAAAAGATTTGTTGCATATTTCACAGACATAAGGCTTTTCCTTAGTATGAATACGCAAATGATCTTTTTAAGGTGCTACTATCAGAAAATGACTTGCTGCATATTTCACAAACGTGAGGCTTTTCCTTGGTATGAATACGCAGATGATTTTTAAGGTGCTACTCTCAGAAAAAGACTTGTTGCATATTTCACAAACGTGAGACTTTTTCTTGGTATGAATACGCAAATGACTTTTTAAGTGTTACTCTGAGAAAAAGATTTGTTGCATATTTCACAAACGTGAGGCTTTTCCTTAGTATGAACACGCAGATGACTTTTTAAGGTGCTACTCTGAGAAAAGACTTTGCATATTTCACAAACGTGAGGCTTTTCCTTGGTATGAATACGCAGATGTCTTTTTAAGTGCTACTCTCAGAAAATGACTTGCTGCATATTTCACAAATGTGAGGCTTTTCCTTGGTATGAATACGAAAATGACTTTTTAAGGTCTCTGAGAAAAAGACTTGTTGCATATTTCACAAACGTGAGGCTTTTCCTTGGTATGAATACGCAGATGATTTTTAAGTGCTACTCTGAGAAAAAGACTTGTTGCATATTTCACAAACGTGAGGCTTTTCCTTGTATGAATACGCAAATGAATTTTAAGGTGCTACTACGAGAAAAAGACTTGTTGCATATTTCACAAACGTGAGGCTTTTCCTTGGTATGAATACGCAGATGAATTTTTAAGTTGTTACTTTGAGAAAAGCCTTGTTGCATATTTCACAAACGTGAGGCTTTTCCTTGAGTATGAATACGCAGATGAATTTTTAAGTTGTTACTATGAGAAAAGACTTGTTGCATATTTCACAAACGTGAGGCTTTTCCTTAGTATGAATACGCAAATGACTTTTTAAGTTGTTACTCTGAGAAAAGACTTGTTGCATATTTCACAAACGTGAGGCTTTTCCTTAGTATGAACACGCAGATGTCTTTTTAAGTGTGCTACTCTCAGAAAATGACTTGCTGCATATTTCACAAATGTGAGGCTTTTCCTTGGTATGAATACGTAGATGACTTTTTAAGTTGTTACTATGAGAAAATGACTTGCTGCATATTTCACAAATGTGAGGCTTTTCCTTGGTATGAATACGTAGATGATTTTTTAAGTTGTTACTCTGAGAAAAAGACTTGTTGCATATTTCACAAGCATAGTGCTTTTATTGGAATGAATAAGTAAATGTCTTTTTAAATGATTACTTCTAGAAAAGGCCTTTTGGCATACTTCACAAACATGAGTCTTTTCGTCTGTATGAATACGCAGATGTAACCTTAATAATGACATTCTGGAGAAAGTCAGGTGGCATATTTCACAGATATGAGAATTTTCCTTTGCTTTATTATTCAAGGAATGATGAAAGTTGTCATTTCGAACGAGAGACATCTTCCTAAAATAACTAGATAAAAATTTGTTTTAATATGCACCGAATAAAGTAGACCAGTTTTTACACGCTTCTTAGGAATGCCGTTTTATATTTTTATACGTTTGAATGTGAACAAAATCCTTTAATACGATACTGAAACAGTAATCGGAGTTTCTTCTGTCTTCATAAATTATGCTCTATATGAAATGCAATTCAATTCACTTTACTAGATTAAATGGAATAAAGAATTAGAACAGGATTTTATTTTTAATTTTCTCCAGAGTTGGGTGGCTTTCTGATAGTTTTTATGTAAAATAAAACAAATTTTAAGACATGCATAAATAAATTTTCAAATTTATATTCACGTAGAATTTTGAAAATAATCATAGCTTATCACAATGACTTGTAAATATAATTTTAATATGCAACTTATATTTATCTACCCATCCGCGGTGTAGTGGTTAGCTACGCTGATTGCTGTGACATAGAAAGTGGATTCAAATCCCTGAGAAGGAATGGCTGTTTCTAAACGTTAAGTGTCTTCACGGAAAGGGAATACTCTGAATATCTGTTGATCCGCGCAAGGGCTTTCGTGAAGTTAATGGAAGGGAAACAGATGTAGGTTTCCGCTGACCACCTTAATGTTGTTCTCCCACAAATTTAGTGTGGAACTGATTTAAATCTCATTGTGGTCATATCTGAAAATAAACGAGAGTCGGACAACATAACCCTGTGTTATGATGAAAAACGTGGATCTCGATCTGGCACTGCCTATCAGGTAAAATCAGCAACAACAATAAGTATAACCAAAGGAATTTCATCAGAGGATATTTTAAAGGGAACAAGGAACCTGTTTTCTTTTCTCTGTGTGTATGTGAATAATTAAATACATCTTTTATCTGCTTGTTTATTATAGATTGCTTTAGTTTAGCAGAACTAGTGCATATATATATATATGTGCGTAGTGAGTGAATATTAACTTCGCACTGTTCAGCTGCACGAGGGCTTTTGGCGATGGACCACGTAATTTTGAATCATGGTCAAGTGACGTGGACAACACCTGAGCTTGCATCTCCTCTACTAACTACCACACCACACCAATGGGATGACGTTTGAGCTCTCGACAGATTTAACGTGCATCGCTACCCTACACGGCGGGTCTTTAGTGGTACTGGGCTCGAACTCGTACAAGGCCAACCGCGATCCGATACCTTGACCACTCGGCTACCGGTGACTGTATATTTGTGTAACTACAGCTCCTGTTTCAGTAACATGTCAATTAACCTTTTTTTGTTTGGTTGGAATATGAATACCTTCGCGAATTTTGCCATTTGGTCTATGTTTTCGAGATGTATAACTTTGTTTTTAATTTTAAATGGTTAAAAAGGTAAACTTTACGCTTTCTTTTGACTTTATATTTTTTTTTTTTCCTTATTTATTTGTAAATACCCTATTTTTCAACAATCGATGCACTGTCTTGAATTTTCATTAAATATTGCAGTTTTAAGTATTTCAAAGACTGGGATAAATTTTCACAAATTAATGAATCCTATTTGGTTGTTTCTTTAGGTTTGGTGTTACAATCATTTATTTTAGGAAAGGATTTAAAAAATATGTGATTAATTATTCACGCAAGGTAGATATTTGAACATCAGCAGATTTAATGTGCATTAGACTGTACATGGAGGATCTTCAGTGGCTCTGATGCTCGAGCTAATTTCACGTCGAGTACCAGTTAACGACAATAACAATAAGAAAAAATATTATTTTTTACCTCCATCTACAAGTCGTCATTTCTTCAGGGACCGATTATCTTTACAAGATGGAGGTGGCACAACCCTAGATATCCTGTAGTGGAGGTTACATTTTTCCAAGTTGTTTACTGCTCTTGGTAAAGACTGGTGTCACGCGGATGGGATTTACCTTAGAGATTCTTCTCTATTTTTGACCGTCTTTAATGTCATTAAAAGTTCTCTCCTTTTCTGATCTGCATAATAGTTCAACATTTTATATAAACACCAAAAACTTCAAGATTTCTTTATTTTGTAATCGTTTTATTTGTTATTCAAACATAGCTTGTTTTTTTTTTAATTAAATTTTTTAAATTTTGTTAAGCATTAATTTGGTATACATTTTGATTTGTGCTAATTTTTCATTTATTTTTTGATGCTTAACTTTATTAATTTTGACTAACTCTTATGTGTTTGCGAACGCTTTTGTTTGCCATCTGAAGCTTTCCGTAAGGAGCACAGTGGTATCCTAGATATACCTTTGCATTCACTTTGACACACAAAACTCTGTAGACGAATGACAGGAGTGAGCTCACTGTTAACATTTGAGTTGTGATAAATCTCGTTTGTGGTCTTCTGGAGTCCCCGAGAGGTCACTAATGTAAGGTTAGAGCTTCAGATAAAAGGGTTGCCTCGGGTTTATCGAATCCTCATCTTGATTCTACAGTAATATATCCTTGCTGTATTCTGGGAAAGAGCAAAGCTTGCGCTGCTGCCAGTTGACCAGCCACTGGCCTCCCTTGTCGAACTCCATGGTGGGTGGAGGCCTCTAGAATGAATACCATTTCTCTTTTCTTACATAAGGAAATTTTCGTGCCTGCGTAAAACCTCGTTTTACCTCACTCTACCATAGACGAAATTACTGCTCTATGATTTTTTTCTTTGTCTTTTTCAAACATTTAATAAGTATATTAAATTACAATCTGTTATACATAAATCGCTCGTTGTAAAAGCTGGTGAACAGAAATCTGCAAGTATGTTGCGGTCCGATCATACACTTGTTGAAATTATATATTAACCTTTCGAACCAATACCTCTCTCCTTTCTAAATCTTTTTTTAAAATCCGTGCAGGTCCATAATGATGTCGACACAGGTCGAAATCTCTGACTTGATTTTGAACAGATCCGAATCACGGACAAGATTATTCAGTTCAAACGAGGTAACTTTCTTCTAACGAAAGCGTTTCTAAATTTTCCTGTAGTGATAAGTCCTTACACATCGCTTAATTCCTGCTTACGTGTCATTTCTGAACCAGACCTATTGTGCACCTCCGTTGCAGAAATTCTTTAAGAATGCTCTCTTCAGGGTGTGATTCAGGTTAAAAAATCAACACACACACAAAAAAAACAATGAAAAAAATGAGGAATATTTTTTTCCCGATACTAAACATTTAATTTTGTTATTAAAAATAACACTACACTATCCACAGCTACTAATCCTGGATACTGAAACTCTAAATTACGTCTACATTGTGTCTGTCGTTCGTGATCCTCTGCAATTTGTTCCAAGTTAGGATTCAATTTTCCACCCTCA
>BMAV01005240.1:3730-30288 GCA_019973955.1 Trichonephila inaurata madagascariensis
TATATATACATGTTATGTATTCATATTTTATTCCAATAGCATGGATTCAATTATAACCATTTATAATTAGCTCAGTCTCTATTGTTTATGAAATCAATTTTTGACCTTTCAAATCATACAAAATACCAAAGTCATCTGATGTGGAGTTAATTTCATAAAATAAATTAGAATAAAAATTTAAAGGAACCATTTGAAACAGAGAAAAGTATTTCTTAAAATATTTTACTATTTTTAAACTATAATTAAATCAACGAAGCAAATAATAATATAATAAGATAAAAGAAAATCTCATCACCCTTCAACGCATTTTTTATTGCACCTTTTAGGAATTTCAAGAATTTTAATTAATTAATTCGTAGCAGTTTGTAGCACTTGCTAAAAAAGGGTCATTACAAAAACTGAAGAAAGTTTTTTTTATCAATACCGATAGATCTACGGAATCTACGGAAAGTTCTGAGGGCATCTGGGTTTCTAGGAATCCTTAATCCCGTATCTAATAGTCAGCTAAATGAAATGGCTTTTGTTGAATTTTCAAGCTAGAGTTGTTTTTCATGGCCATTGGACGATATGAAGAGCCCTGGCAATGTACATCAGGAGTGTAAGACTCGTGGTCCACAGGACACATGTAGCCCATAAGGAACATTTTTGCGTCCCGATCAGTATATCGGCACGCAATAATATATAAGAAAATATCAAAATTTTTCTCCCAAAATGGGAAAGATTATAGGAGAGAACAGATGTCAAGTTACAGGAAGTAAACATTAAATTTATCTCGTTCTTTTATTTATGTTTATTGCACTCATGGACAAAAAAAATTAGCTCACCAAGAAAGAGGCGTCAAAATGAAACGAATTTTTACATATGTAGTCACTATTTTGATATAAGTAAATGATTAGATAATCAAAGAAAAAGCATCATTTATTTCAGAGAAACAGTCAAAAGAACGGAGCATTTAATACCCTGTTGAACCCCCTCTAGTGCGAATGCACGATACGATACGATCGGGCATTGAGGTATACAAGTTCTGTATGATGTCTGGAGACATTTCGTTCCATATTTGCTGTAAACTTGCCTCTAGTTCGTTCAAACGCGTGGGATGTCCGACTCACCGTTCCAAATGATTCCCGATATGTTCGATTGGAGACAAATCTGGGGATCGGACAGGCCAAGGAAGGGTAGTAACAGTGAGGAGACAGTATTGTGACACACTTACCGTGTGAGGTCGAGCATTGTCTAGTTAAAAAATAGCTATGGGAGCTGTTTCAGGAGTGTCAACACATGTGGTTGCAGGATGTCATGGACATACCGCTGGGCTGTCATGGTGCAACGTATCAACACGGGAGGAGATTGTGTATTGTAGGAAATGGCACCCCATACCATCACACCAGCTGTGGGAGTGGTGTGTCGATGTAAAGCAAAGGCATTATTGAGGCGTTCACCGCGGGGTCTCCACACACGAACACTATTGTCATCACTGCTGAGAATGAATCTAGATTCGTCGCTTAAGACGACCTGGTTCCTTTCCACTGCAGGTATGTATCCTTGTGCGCGGCACCGCTCCAAACGGTGGCGTCGATGGGTGGATGTCAAGGGCAGCACACGTAATGGTCGCCAAAATCCCAATTGTCCTTCAGCCAGGCGCCTTCGTATGTTTTGAGAAAACACAGATGCCCTTAGTGAAGGTGCTACCTGTGCCTGGATGGCAGCCGATGAAGCAGTTGGCTGTACGCGTTCATTTCTTACGATGTGGTGGGCTTCTCGACGACTGGTCTGTCGAGGGCGTCGTGAGCATGGTCTTCGTGTAAATGACATCCCTGCGATCCACTGGTCCCAAGATCTCCTCACAACACAATCTGAGCTGCCTAATTGACGAGCTACTCGCCTAGATGATCCCCAACTTCCATCATGCCGATAATTCTCTTCCTCTCAAACTGTGACAGCTGCTCATATTGTCTTCGAAAACGACATATATTTGCATGAGTACCTCATCTCTTCCTTTGTAAACGATTCAATACACTCAAACAGGCTTTGGTTACCTGTTTTATACTCCTCGGATAACGACGTTAAACGCCCTCTACCAGCTATACGTAATGTGCAATCATGCTGCGTTTCTAACTATTTTCATATCTCACAGGGAAGTTCCTTCATGAAACGTTTCGTTACGATCCCGCAAATATTTTTTGTGCTCCAATTGTTTTTTGTCCATGAGTGTATAATGTGTGTTTAGTTGAAATAAATTTACGTTTCCATGAATATTAACTTTTTTTTGTGACCCACTTAAATTTCAATCTTGTATGTTTGGCCCAATCTGGCCTTTGAATCTGACACCCTTGCAGTACATGATAATAAACTTATGTAAATAACAAGTGTAACTTCAGATAGGGTTAAGAGAAATAAAACTCATTGTTGCCGTATGGCATTTTAGTTCGCAGCAACGTTATTGTACTCCCCCTTTTTGAAAATATTTCTGCTCTCCAAGCGGCATGTTTGAAAATTACCGGACTTTTTCTCTGGTACAGCCGAAAGGCGGGTTTCGTATATATACGAGTGCTGTTTTTTAAGTAAGGTCCGTTTGTTTGAAAAAAAATTAAGGACAATATTTTGTTTTAAAAACCCTTTATTTTAGGATTGTACATTTTTTTGCCTATTTTTCTACATATTTGCCGAGTTTATTAATGCACATGTCATACCTTAGAACTAAGTTTTGAAAACCCTCTTCAAAGAAGTCTGCCGCCTGGTCGGAAAGCCAAGAGTTCACGGCCGCTTCCACTTCTTCGTTGTCACTAAAACGCTTCCCGCCAAGACTGTCTTTGTGGTACCGGTAAAGTTGGAAATCGCTCGGAGCAAGGTTGGAGCTGTATGGTGCATGGTCCAAAACCTCCCAGCCAAAAGATTTGATTAACCCCCGAGTCGTTAGAGAAGTGTGAGACCTTGCGTTATCGTGGAGGAGAAAAACACTTTTTGACAGCATGACGTGCCGTTTGTTTTGTAATGCTCTTCGGTTCTTCTTTAGATTTGCGCAGTAGGCACCTGAGTTGATCATTGTACTTTGTGGCATAAAGTCCACCAGCAAAACACCGTCTCGGTTCCAGAACACTGTTGTCATAATCTGGCGCTTTGGTAGTTTGTTTTGTTTGACTTTGATCTTGACGGGAGAAAATGTGTGTTGCCATTCCATAGACGGTTGCTTTGATTCCGGGGTGATATGGAATACAAATTCGACTCAACATGTAACGATTCGACTCTGCATGTCATCCCCTTCTTCCTCGTAACGAATTAAAAAGTCCAATGAAATCGCAAACATCTTCTCTTTGTGTTCCGCTGTAAGGTAGTTTGGGTACCCACCGAGAACACAATTTCTTAAAGTTGAGGTCTTCAGTCACAATTTTGTACACTACCTGTCGAGAAACGTCGGGAAATTCCAATGAAAGATTGGTTATCCGGAATTTCCTGCTTTCACGAATTTTTGTTTCAACTACTTGCATCAAATCATTAGTGATTACAGAAGGCCGGCCTGAGAGTTCTTCGTCATGGACGTTTGTTCGGCCATCTTTAAACTTCCTGACCCATTTTCGAACATTGTTATCTCTCATTGTTTCTGTGCCATAAACTTCTGCAGCCGACATGTTTCTCACAGTCAAAAAACGGATAACAGACCGTATCTCACACTAGGTGGGCTCAATTCAATCACCTTAAACATTTTAAAAGACGCACATCGAAACTTACACGATGGCTACCGAGATGGAAATGGCGCGTGTTCGCAAAGGATGCTGGTCAGTGACGCAGCAAACTAGGGAACTATACGAGCCAATGGACCTTTAAAAATAGCCCTCGTATTTTAGGTAACTTTTTGAATAAAAAAGTAGCCATAGCTAGTCCTAAGTCCGAGGTTGCACTTGGATATTTTATGTATTTTTATTTTATAAAATTTTTTTAATTTTGTTTGAAAAGGTTAGAATTTTGTCTTTCTATATTCGCCATTGTTATTCGGAAATGGGATTTTTATGTTATAGGATTCATTTAGTTTCGATTTTTTTTCTTATATTGATTCCTGCGTTGTGATTGAATTATATATATATATAAGAATTGACTAATAGTCAAAATAGTCATTAATATATGGTATGTATATATATTATAAAGTGTTTCAATGCAAACAATTCGAAATTTATTCTAACAGCAGTAGTATTTCAGTAAATGTTTCATTTTCATACTGATAAAAAAATTAAAGAATTATATTAATTTTATGAAGACATTCTTCTTGTGTTTTAAATAATACATTATTATATTTTTCTAAAGTAATTAGATATAAAAATCGATATGAGGCAATCTATTCAAGAGAACTAAATTAGAGAGTAAATTATATTGAAAAAGAAAATGTCAGGTTAAAAAGAATAAAATTATCAGATAAAATATATATTTAATACTGTACTAAAATATTTTATAGCGAAAACTAGGAATTAGACTTGAGAAGTACAAAATAAAAATTGGAACTCAAATAATTATTGCTCTTTGAGTGCTAAAATAAAATAAAATGTACTTTTTTGTATAATTCCTTAATAAATTCGTTATATAAGCATAAAATAATCTCCTCGAATAGATGCAGACTATTTTTACACATATTCCCATAAAATAATGATTAAAAATAATCCATGATAAATAAAGAAAAGATATGCGAAGTTTAGTTATAAAATGAAATAAAACTTAATTCTCTTTTTGAGTTCATTTTTTCTCTTTCACTGAAATTTCCTAATCCTTTAAAAACTTCTTTCTGTTATTAATTGCATTTAATCAAATGAATTGTTCTTTTGCACTTTTTGGTTTTACACCTGTATTGAAATAAGTACGAAAACTTATTTTTTTCCAAGAACATATAATTTATAAAAATAATGATATATATATTTGCCTGTTTTATCAAACAAAGCTTCAGATTTTTTTAGAAAGAATTACTATTTTTATAAACAATGCTATGTTTCACTGATCTTATTTTGCATAGCTGAATTTTCATTCATATATTTCTCCCCATTTTAGTTTATTTTTTATTCAATGTTTCTTAAAAATTTTGTTCGAAAGAAAATTTTGTATTTTTTATTTATTTTAAAGTTTGAAAAAATAGTTACAAATTAAAGCAGGTTTCCGCCGCCATTTTCTTTCATATTTTGGTCTCTTAACCGGTTTTCCTTACATCGTATGGCGTAACTAGGTTTCGCCTCAAACGTTTTGCCTGTACGAGCACTGATATATATTCTTCTTTCCATCTTTGACATGCACGTTATTTTAATTCTTATAGCGAGGTTATTATTGCAAGTGCTTTTAAGGCTGTCTTCGGTTAATGTCAAAGAATAGGACCAGAATTCGGAATTTTTTTTTTAGGTATAAAAGTACTCAAACGTTAATATTATATTCTGACTTCTCTATCCTGTATAATCACTTATTTTATCATACTACTAAATTTATCCGAGTTGATACATTTTTTTTTCTTTTATAAAATGTGTTTCGCAATTTTTCTCCTATACCTTAATGCTAAGCAAGCTATCCCTTTAAATGTTACAAAAAATCTAATTATTTATGAAAACTTTTGAAATTTTAAAAATACTATATTATAAACAAACGCGTGATTTACAATGTTACAAATTTTTATAAAAATCCAGGCATTTTTTCTGTCCGAAAATGTACTCCGAGTTTAATTCAAGCTCTCGTACATATGACATAAACTGCCTTAAGAGGTGCAGTTTGGCCATAGTACTGAAGTGCTTCTTATCCGGGATTATCTATGTGGTGAATGCTTGAGATTTATCTTTAAAGTCAGGAATTTAGATTTTTGAATATTTTTGATACAGAACAGGGGCAGGCAAGACAATGTACAGTTTGTTGCTTGCGAGGAAATTATAATGGAAAGATAATACAAAAATGCTAATATGTTTCGATCCCAATTGCAATGTGAAACTTTGTATTATATACATTAATCATCAAATTGTGTTTGTGTGTGTATATATGAACACACACACACAAAACCCTCAACAGTTTGAAAAAGAGGCAAGGAGATGACATTTTTTTTGTAAGTATGAGATAAATTCTTACAAGATACATGAATTAGTCTTCATAGCATGCGCAGTGTACTTATGAAAAACAAGCACTTAAGGCAGTATTTCTCAAACTGTGGGCCGCGGCCCCCTAGGAGCGGAACTTACAGCGAGCATATCGAAAAGTCGAAACCAAAAGATTATTTTAAAAAATTATTAATTTACTGAAAGGAAGCAAAACGAAATACATTCTGATATAATAAAAAATAAAATACACATTTACACTGATATAGTACATTTATAATTGTATCAGTACTGCGCAATGTGTTTCAAAATTAATTTAACAGTACGAAGTTAAGATCAAGTTTGATAATTACCAGTGACTCTATGGGCATATCACAAAAATTAAATACAAAGATTATAATACTTATCTTGACAATTTGTACGGTTTATAATTAAATATGATTGTGTATACGACGTCAAAGTATATTATTATTGAATTCAATACATTTTTATTGCATGGAGGGGGGCGCAATGAAAATTATGATTAAAAATTGGGTCGCAAGTATAGAAAGTTTAAGAACTGACTTAAGGGTTTCTCTGTTAAACAGGAATAAATTAAAAAGTAGTGGAAAACATTAAATTTGAAATCAAAATGAAATTCTTTCTTTTTTCTAATTCTGTTAACCCGCGATCACTCGCGCGGGGTGTTCTGTATACCCCAGCAACAAGAAAATCCTCCCAGGATTCTAAAAAGAATGCGCAGAACCACGATTTTTTCTGTAGCTGCACATTTTAGGTCCTTGAACCTTCAGGCCGGATGAAATCCCTCTTTCTCGAACGATTGGAATGTAATGACATTCAAAAGTTTACCTGGGGGCTGGAGAACTCCCGCGAGAAGTTGAGTATATGTATACAGTCTTCTCTGATTGTTTGTAAAATGATTAAAATATTATTTTTCTACTTTCTACTATCATTATCTCATTAATTATAAAGTATATTTATTACTGGTATATAGGTTTTATATATATATATATACTGGTTTATGAAAAAATATAAAATTATGTGTTTTAAAATGAAAATTTTGTATGTTTAGTTTAAATTAATGTTAGTCTCATTTGTATGCAATAAATTTAACAATTTTATTTTTATAATACATAAAACATCTTATACTTTATAAATATGTATCATAATGACTTAGATTTATTTTCATAATTAAATACACGAGTTAAAAGTTTGGGGTGTTCTCTACAACCCGCGAGTAACGACGGTAGCAAAAGCAGGCGCGAGTAACCGCGGGTTAAGTATTGCATTTATTTATTATCCAATAAATTTATTATTTTTTATTTATTATCCAATAAATAAAAATATTCCCTTTTTGAAGAATTTTGGACAAAAAAAATGTCCGTTTCAGGGGTTAATGTTAATTAAATAAAAGATTCAAATAACAAACATAATTATCAAAAGAACACTTAATACAAGTATTATTAATTGAAGAACATTGCTTGAAAAACTGATACTGCAAAAATCCCAGCTAAAATGTTTGAAATAAGTGTTAAAATACCATACTACATAAAATTAAAAATTTTGGCCTGGATTTACTATCATGATTAAATTAATTCTAAAAGCTTTAAAATTTTTGTTAGCTAACTACGAGCTACTAAAGGAAAAGTTTTTCGAAACGTACTGTGGAAAATTATTTTGCCTCTTTTCGTTTTAAAATTCATTTGATTTACATTCTCAAGATAAATTAATTTATGTAAGGAAGATATACCTCTACTTCCTAAAAATAAATTATCATCGATGATAAATAAAGTATTTTATAGGTAGCAAAAGTTTATTCTCGACTAGCTAGAACTGAAACAAATGACGAGAAAATAAAAGATTGGGGTGAGACCAAATATACTTACAAATCAGAATGTAATTAATGTTAAATCAATTGCTGCGCAAAAAATACATACACATTATCTTTACATAATCAGTTATAGTAAAAAGTAGTTTAACTATGGGTTGCGAGGAAAAGCAACTCTCGTAGATTATAGAATGATGCTGTGATTTTCTTTTGTATTCAATTAGAGGATGTTTCGTCTCTTTTATAATTTCGGTATTTTAACAAGTGCAAGGAAATCGAATTTTCTATAAACGTCAAGAAAACATTTAAGAGTGTAACATAAATTTTTCCAAACTTACAAATCTTAGAATAATTTTTAAGGTTATATTTTAATAAATTCTGATTTGATGAGATAAAAGGTTAGTTAGAGTGAATGTTTTTTATTGTCCCTTTACTAACACCAATTCTGGGTTATGGATCGATTATTAACGTCACACTTTGAAGCAACACAAGGGCCACTCTGGAAACGAACTTCGTTATTTTGAAACACATTCAAGTGATGAGCTCGAGCCGTATATGGCACATCATTGTCTAAATTTTTACCACACGCAAAGTGAGGATTAATCCCTTAATTGCTAATTGAAAGTTACATGATTCGCTCTTCACTGCCACCATGTTTCATATAGGATCACGTGTGCAGTGAATTGTGGCGGGGAGGGGGAGAAGAGGCACAGATAAGAAAACTTTCATTGAAATAAGTAAATCCTTCGCAAATACTGTCAAGGCCATTTTATTGCATTCTAAAGCCTCTGGAATAGTTTTTGGACAGCAGTATAAAGAAAAAAAATCGTGTTTTGGAAAGACGTATATATCCGTCCATTTAACTTAACACATTGGTTGAGATAGACGTATATGTAAGCTGTTGTTAGATTGATTGATTGAATATTAACGTCGCACTGTTCAGCTACACACAAGGGCTTTTAAAGACGGACCACGTAATTTTGATTCATGGTCAAGTGACGTGGACGACACCTGAGCTGGCACCCCTCTCTCCTAACTACTACACCAGCTCTCTCCACAGGCTCCACAGGACGTTTCAGCTCTCGACAGATTTAACGTGCATCGCTGCCCTACATGACGTGTTTTTAGTGGTACTGGACTCGAACTCGCGACAAGGCAAGCCATGATCCGATACCTATACCACTCGGCTACCGCGGCCGCTATACGCTGGTGACAGTTAAGGGATTAAGAGCATCATCAAATTNTAACGTATCTCAGCTCTCATACACACCGACTCTTCACGCTCGCAAAGTAGATCAACGATGGTCATGAATTAGCGACCATTATCACTAGGCTATAACAGTTACGATCAATATCGAGAGTACTACATAACAGAGATTGAAAAATAATGCTGCAAAAACAAAATTCAATGTGAGAGGTTTGAGCCACAGCGGATTTAATGCACATCAGACTTTCTACCCAGAGAATCATAAGAGTCGCCTGAACTAGAATCGATAACTCGACTGAAAAAACGACGGCCACGAGTTTATAGATCATAGTCACAAGGCTACCAAGGCTGCGATCAATTGTAAGATGACTATAAAAACGGGAAACAAAAGTAATGTTGTTTTGTAAGTTTGTGGAAACAAAAGTAATATTGGTGTTATAAATACTACAATGCAATTAAATACCTTGTACAAAAATCCTGAGCATATTAAAACATCATATTATCTTATAATAGTTAATCAATTGAACTTTAATATACGTGTTTACTACAATGTATGTACCATTTTCCTCGGCAATGTAAAAGAAATCTGCACATTTAAAAATAATTGGAAGTAAGAGTGTAATATACACTTGTCACCTAAGCTTGCACACACAGGTAGGTATATATTTTGTATAAAAAAAATATAATACATGATATTTTGTTAAGCATCATATATTCTTGAAGAAAAACTTGATGCTGCATGCACTTTTTCAGATTTTAAATATATAGAATAGTATAGAAATTTCATTTTCTTAAAATATAAAAGGAAACCTCTTTAAACATATCTTCTGAAGGCCAACTGAGACCACGGAGGCCTAATCGTCAAAGCAATGAACTCTTGGCTGACATTGATAAGTCATGAATTTGATTCATGGTGTCATTGAAAACCAAATGTTTAGAAAGACTATTAGACGATATTTCCACGTAGATCGAAGTAATCTCGTTGGCGTGGTGTAGAAGATCGGTTGCTGCTGTACTGTCCACTTGGCCGTGATTAAAAATTGTGAATTCCCTTCAACTATAAATCTCGCATTGCTTTAAAGTCACTCACCCTGAAGAGCAAGTGAATAAGAGAAAAGTATTTGTTAATATTGCACGTAGAGTAGGACGCAATACAAATGGAATACAACCATTCCATTCAATTATCCGATTGTAAAATACAAATATATCTGATGTTAAATAATAAAAGTTTGTCACAGTACTAATAAGAGCATTTAATTGTGCACAAGTGCTACCAAGCAAGTGTAAGTGCTTTGATTGTGAGCAGGTAGTCAAAATTTTAAGAATGGATCTTCCATCTGGAATACGGCGCAAACACTGCAGCATTTAGGAGCCAATGTTTAAGAAAATATTTATCGTGAATATACCGATTTCAAAGAAACTCTCTCTTCAAGAGAGAGACAACATTTGGACACATTATCAATAGAGTGTGAATGTAAGATAGCATTGACGGCTGCTTTGGATTGTGTCATTGATAGAAAAAATTGAATGTAATAGGTTTCTCTGCAATTTAACGCAGTCGCTTACAAAATATTATCTTTTATCAGAGAATTCGGAACAATTATTTTCTTGTAATATACTACAGTCATTGCCTCGCTAATTTCTAATTTTCTTGCAACTTAGTGGGCAAATATTGGCATTGGTACGAGATTTCCATTACTCACTCTGCATATAAGGGTAAGTATTACCTGAAAAAGGAACGACGAAGGAACAGTGTATATTTAAAAAATAGTTAAAGGGTACAAATATTTAAGGAAAATACTTAAAATGAATAAAGAACAGGGTGGTTGATGTCAACATCAGTTAACTAAAATTTCGAAAATGTCCACTGCTCCCAACGTCTGCCGGAATGACATTTGCAGGTAGTCACAACGCACCAACATATGGATATCAATTTGTAAACAATTTTCCCGCCGAAACTCGCAATGACAAGCTTTCACTCCCCCACCCCCCCAAATTCATTAGACTTAGCCCTGGGGGACTTTTACCTGTTTCACTGAATCTAAAAATATTTACAGGGATACCGTTTTGTGTCATCAGATGAGGTGAAAGCAACATCGTAGGTTGCCTTACTGCAGTTTGTGAAAAATGGCTTCCAACCATGCTTCCAGAATTTATGCGAACGCTGGCAAAAGTGTATCTTCACCCCCAGGGGAATGTTTTAAAGGTGGATGTGTTTCGGTGCTGTGGACTATTCAAGGTATGGTTTTATATACCTTCTCCACGAACTTTTGGATCTTACTACGTATATACATTTACATTTTTTTGGAAGTGATAATTTCTATTGGCACGATTTGCTTGAGAGTGAACTTGAATGAACGTCACTTTCGGGAATGTAACGCTGATTCGCCTCTTTCCGTCTTCTGTCGGACATACTCACCCCTAAAAAGGAAGGGAGGGACGTTTCCCCCCGCCACTCTGAAACCGGTAGTTTGTACCCCACCAATAAAGGCAAAAGTAAAGTTCCTAGCTTCGATCTAAGTCGAGTCTTCCCCCTCACCTCTTTCTAGGGCAGGAGTGGCAAACCCAAATGACCTCGCGCGCTACTTCGCAAAAACTTTACAATCCCGTGGGCCGCATATAAAAATATATATCTTTATATAAGATTTGGATCCATTACAAACAATTTTTGGAGTGAAAATTTAAAACAGACTGGTATATTATTATTGTTTTCATTGTTTTCCATGTATACAAACATAGATAGAAAAATAATAATAATGCATTGGTCAAATATTGTTTAATTTATTTATTTAGTGAGATATCTATCTCTCAACTCTTTCATTTAGTTTGTGCATGTCGATCTCCATGCATGTGTATTTGCGTATCGCAATTGATATTGCAGATTTTCATACGTTAAATTTGAGCCCGATGATTTATATTTGATAAATTTCAATTTATAGAAAAAAAAAGAGAGAGAGTGAGAGAGATTTGCAATAACAGAAGCAGCGTGATAAAATAATAAACGTTATGGGATTTATTTTTTACAAAAAAAATAATAAAACATTTTTTAAACAAAAAATATTGTACAAAACAGTCGAATTTTGTAAAGTTGTAAAGAACCTCGAGGGCCGCAAATTATTCAAGGATGGTTACGGGGTGGACACCCCTGTTCTAGGGTTATGAATGCTGGATTCTTCCTAATCCTAGTTGAAGCATGGAAATGAAACGTAAATATTTTTAAAAAATAGGCTTACAGAGAAAAAGAAATCCAGCAATAAAACTAAACATAAAATGTAGAAAAATTACAAATTTTTATAGAACTAAGTAAATAGTATTATTATCATTAGGAATATTGCAGTGATCTTAAAAATAAAAATCTATTTTTGTAAGCGAGTCGGAATAGCAATGAACAAATAGTTCTATTAATCACATTACTTAAATATACTTTGAATCTAAAAAGAAAATTAAAACAATTAAAAATTTAAAATAACAAAATTAAGTATACAAGTATTAAGAAAAAGTTACACTAAATAATTTAAATACAAGAAAACAAAATATAATTTAGAAGACTTTCCTTGCAGCAGCAGTGGATATATTTGTACAAAACTCTCAAAAAATGACAAAAAAGAGCTCGTATAAGCCAGAGATTAGGTGAAATAAATCTTCTGATTAAATACCTTTTTAAAGGTTTTGACCTTGATTCCTCTCTTCCCAATGAACTACCAGTCTTACTATTCTTTTGCTTTAATTAATTCATGGATTGAATTGAATATTGTTAAATTACAACGAAACTTCTCGAAGCGGGATCGGGTCTTCTGAACAAATTACCTATGACTTTAAGTGGGAATATTAAAGTAGATTTTTCAAAAGACAAATCAAAACCTTTAGTTGATTTTTTAAAATCAAAATTCAATTTAATTATGTCAAATGATCCAAATGAAGCACGAGGAAGTAGGGAACAACACTTGACGGATTTTTTTTTATAGGTATTTAAATAAAATTTTGAATCTAAAGGATTTATAACCTATCCCAGCTATCATAAACCAATTGTTTCCTTCTTAGAATACAATTAATTCCCAAATATGATTCTATATTTCACACAAAAATATTACTCTATGAGTACAGACATATGAATAAATAATTTTATAGGAAAATACTAACATCTTCTTGGTTTTTATTCATAACTAAACCCTGAAAAAACATTACGAAATTTGAAATTATCACTTCTATATCATGTGGTCATAAGCACACACACTTTTTATGAGATAAATGTATTTCTCAGGATTTTGTGTAAAATACTGCGTTAAATGAAACAAAACGCTGTACTTAGTTTGAAACGTAGTTAAAGTATTTAACATTTTATTAGTTTTTATATGCATTTTATTAGTTTTTATGAACGATATATACATATGTCATCTTAGAAAGAAAAATTGTCATTTAAACCGTAAAGGAATATATGTTGATAGAGTAAACTTTTTCAGTTATTAAGGTAAAACATTTTCAAGAATAACTACTACCATCATGTATGGCTAATAACACGTACAGTTAATTAAATGTCCATTGTGATCAAGTATGCTTAAACAGTTTAATGATATAATATATATGTGTTATGCAAATCTCATACGGAATGTGCAGATACGATTTATCGAATAATGGGTCTTCTCAGCAACTACTACATTACAGTGGTGTCTGTTTTGTACAAAATCAGAAATTGAATGGTAAAAATATTAATTCGAAGACTCAATTATTACTAGATCACCTGTGGTCACATGGATGATTGGAAGACTATGATTTTTAAGATCACACGCACACACAAATTAATTTAAAAAAATCACTCTGAATCGCGTGCTTTTGCGATTTAAAATTTGAGTGAAAAATACTTAATAATTTATGAAAATTTTGAATCATATTTTAAGGTCCATTTAGAGTAGTCGGATAAATAATTTAAGTATAAGTATGCATTTTATATACACAGGTATTAACTTATATTATCTTATATTATTGAATTATGACTTGCGGTAAATAAAAATAACACTTTTGATATTGATTATTAGATTGCATAAGAAGGGATCTGTTTTACAGAATTTAAAATGTATTTCTTAATCCTGGAATTATGAGAACACCTTTATTAATTTTTTAAACTCTTACGGACACATTTTATCAGTGAGATATACTTTGTATTCCATAAATAATTGCTTAAAACAAATAATTAATTTGAATGATTTGTTTTAGTTAAAGGTATGTCCTTTGAAAATTGATTTATATAAATGAAATATTACAGCACGTTCTTAAACAATGAAAAAGAAAAGAACAAAACTACTGCTTCGGAAAATGCGATCTAGAATCGTTCAGTACTTTTTAGAAAATACAACTGTCTCACATAAACATGCCCTTCTATTAAAAAAAAAAAAAAAATGAAATAAGAGATGTAGCTTTAACTTCATAAACAAAACTTTAAAAAAATAAATAAATGACAGCAGAGTGAAATTTGCGTTTAAATTCAGAAAGGTATATACCCTTCACATCTTTCATCGTTCTTTTTAACCCCGAAAATAAGATAAAAAAGGACAAGCGATAAACTCATAGCATGTTAAACTGCATGACACTTTCTCGCTCGATATTTCTGAAATTCAAGCAAGACAAATGGCGAGATGGGAATAAATGTTCAAGACCAATGCGTAACAATAGGATTTCAAACTCTGTTCTTGCAGAATTGGGGCGAAAGAAAAGATTCGTTATCGGACGAGTTCTTTTTATAATTTTATCTGGAATATTTTCAATAATTCTCTTAAGTTTCATAAGCAAATGTGTGTTTCATTGTTTCTTGAATTATTTAAAGACTTTAAGGAAAAAAAATAATTAAAAGCCTTCTTAATTTTC
The DNA here is from genome assembly GCA_019973955.1 of Trichonephila inaurata madagascariensis. Classification (NCBI taxonomy): domain Eukaryota; kingdom Metazoa; phylum Arthropoda; class Arachnida; order Araneae; family Nephilidae; genus Trichonephila; species Trichonephila inaurata. The sequence continues at coordinate 18,669 of BMAV01005240.1, forward strand.
TTACTGAAATTAATGTATGCTTTGATACTCAAGAAATTGTACGAAGAACATGTCCATAGGTTAGTTATATAAGACAGCTATGAATTATGTATGTTTCTGTTTATGAAATTTAAAACTCAAAAATTTCCACCATAAAAGAATGTGTTGGAATAAATTACCAGCATGAAAATAATTTTATTAAACACATAATACTATTTATTCTAATGTAAAAGAAATACATCAAAAGAATATAGCACTGTAATATTACATGATATTTATTATCCTATAAAAATGCCTCTACTGTATAACTATGTAGAGTTAAGTTGATTTGATTGAGTTAAAGCAAACTTGGGAATTAAAAAAAGTTGTTGTTTTTTAATTCGTAGTGAAATAACTAAGAAATGCGACGATCAAATTGCAAAATATGTCGGTAGAACTAGTTTCAATGCAAGTATGTTTTAATTTTATTAAGTATACGAATATATGTGAAATCTACACACTTTATTTTATGTGTAAAACTATGATATTTATTTTTTTGTTTTCCATTTTAACAGTAATAACGTAGAAAAACATTTTTTTTTATTTACTTCATAATTTCTTCTTCAAAATAAATAAATAAATAAAGTGTTGCTTTTGTTTAAATTTCGTGAGTTTTGTTTAAATTAGATTATTAATAATTTTGAGAATATCAACTATAATTAAATCAGAGTTTTGAAATTAGTTCATTTATACTCATGGATAATAATAATACACTGTTAAATATTTTCTAATTTTTTCATTTATATCTTAAATATTTTGTTTATGGTATAAAATATTACCTGAAAATACAAAACAAATATGACACCCAGAAAAAAACTGAAAGTTCTAAAACACATTCAGGTACTCAATTTTCATTACAAGAAAGAAATTTCTACCTTCGCCATTTGAATACTTCCAAAGCAAAACATGTTTAAACTTACACATTCACCAAACCCCATTCAATGTTAAGAAAGTTCCAGTCAACTACGAATTAGAAATTGTTAAAAAGAAAGCTGATTAAAATTCTCCAAATGAATTAGAAACAATAAGAATAGTAATCTAGTGAAGAATTGTGTATGCTATGCGTATTCGCTCTTCTAATTCAACCCTTGGAAATTAAAAGAACTTTTATCTATCAAATCTGATCAGTTCCCTCTAATAGTAGTACCACGGGAAATTTCTGTTTGCCCTGATTATGTTCTAATGAAGTGAAGTCATCGAACGTTCTATAGGCTGTTGAGCACAGCTTAGCAGTTTGGAACAATGTTCTCAAACAATTTCAGAAACCATTGAGGTGAACAATTAGATCATCGAACAATCGGTTTGTGTATGGGTACATTGGAATGTAAATGAAGCGGGATAAAGAGTTTTAATTACTTGGAGAGCTGGCATCCAGAAAAGTAGTTTTTGAGGCTATGGATGTAGGGCTTAAGTAGGTTTGATCGAAAAGGGGTGCATTTCTCAATTTATTAGAACTTTGATGATACATGGAAAAGGAAATGCATACTCATACATACAGTGATGACCAATCATTGAGGCAAAAAAAAAAATTTTTTTGTGAGTTTATGTGTATGAGTTTATAATGAAATTAAACTATTGTTTATGCATATGCCACTGAATGCGGATCACATTCATAGGATTAAATCTTAATTGCTAATTACAAGAAAAAATTGGAATTAAAATGTAAATTTTTTGAATGTAGAGTAAAAGAAACTGGTTATTGTGTGTAAATGTTCCAAAATAATTAACAAAATATATTTAATCAAAATAAAAATTTAAAAATACGGAATATTTAAAAAAAAAAAAAACTCGAAGTTAAAAAAAGCAGATTATTCCTATTTCTTAATTTACTTATTTTTAAATGATCCTTATTAATTGAAATAAAGTTGCAGTAATATTTCTCATAAATATTCAAATCTTACAAATATTCAAGTATTTTGCATTAAATTCTTGCCTCAGTATTGAGTCTTAAGTTGGCGAGAAAAAATTATTCCTGCTATTTTTAAAGCATTAATCACGGTTGTTACGTCTACTAACACTTCATATAACTCCTTAACATTTTGTGGAAAATTCTGTTTATTATTGCTACGTTAAAAAATATAAGACCATTCGTGTTGAAAATATTAAGTTCTCTTCCTAGTAATCTCGGGTACGCGAATATTTGTCCAATATGCTACACTATATTGTTACGAAATGATTGCTTATAGCGTATACTGTGAAATTAGTCCTAAAATTTTAATTTCTATGGAATAAAGTGCTGCTCATAATAGTAATACAAATTACTTCTTCAGAAAATCTTAGTATCTAAGGTTCTTTGCTCAACAAAAAATATAAGGACACAGTATCAGCTAAGGACATGATCTTGATTAGATGTTTATATTTAAAAAGTTGAATGTATATAGTATTTGAAGAAAAGAAAAATATACATTTACAAAAATGAATGTAGATAAACAATTGCTAAAAATTTCAAATTTTCAAATAATTTAAATGTTTTAAATTATGATTTATTTCTACAAATTTTAATACTTATTAACATTTTTCGTATATTTAAAAGTGGTTCATCTAATTTTGTGCATGGGTGTGGTTGTACTGGCACAGGACTAATTATATTTTGACAATTATTTTTCTCTGACACTATAACAAACAATGAAAATAATTATTACATCTAATTTTGTATACACAAAAAAATCATCTTATTTTTTATGTGCGTAATCATGAAACATATAACCCAAAACAAGAAAATTTAAAATTTTATATAGATTACAGAACAGCTTAAGGGTATTCAATACATGATTTTTAGAGAATAAAAGCTCAAAGCATGATGTTTAAATATTTGTCGTTGAATTGAATAAACAGAAGAACTAAAATATGTAAAATATACTTTAGAAATAACTTTATATAAATTTTATGTGTTCATGCGTTCAATGCGTTCATATTCAAAAAATGATCACTGAAATATTTTTTATTATATTTCTGTATTTTTTAGCTTATGTTATAAAAGAGAAAATAATACAAATCACCACTCACACACACACAAATTAAAAATTAAACAAGACAGAGAGAGAAAGAGAATCATATTAAATTAATATCTGTTAGTCGAAATAAAAAAAAAACACTCGTATCGCAACATTATTTTATTTATATATTGACCATCATTCCTATATTCAGACGATATAATATTTATATAGTATTTTGAAATAAAAGAGGAAAAAATGCTTTTTTGAAAAATGAGAAAATGTTCCGAAGAAGCAACCCATGTTTTTGAAGTTATTTTCATGATCCATTCGATCCTTGGATATGAATCATTCCAAAATCCTGTAATGTGAAGAGAAAGGAAAATCGGGATGAAAAAGGATTGAGATCAAAGAATGCCGATACGGTAATTCGACTGAACGACAGCAATTTTATCCCTATATTCCAACGTCGGTTCCAAGTCTACCTTGACTACCATAAAACAGAGTAAGAGAAAAAAAAAGCAAAGAACGCAAAAACAACAGACTGTTTTCTTTTTTATTTTGTTGTTCTTTGGGTAGAAAAAGAACATAACTTCAGCGGAAATATCTCTCAGGACATACCAGAAACCGTGTTTCAAAAGATTTATTTTTTTCCTTGCTAAAGAAGAGAGTGCGGCATTCTTCTATTTCTAGGATCTGCTTTTGGAACTTATGCTTTTATTGGGCTCTGAACTTTGAAAGTTCCACCATCTCCCTAACGGTGAAATACAGTCCGCGACATGCAAACGTCTTTCAAGAAATGCAAATATGGAAGGCAATATATTTTGCATGACTTTCGCCATGTATAAGTATTGTTCAAAAGAAATGAATGCCCGTTTTTGAAATGAATAGAAACTCGTCGGTGTTTTGAATTGCATAAGCCATAAGCAAATAAAATTCTCTCTCTCATCTCAAATATTTTAATAATATTCCATGAATATCTAAAACATATAAACGGGTGTTTTAAAACTTCAATATTTATTATCATATGAATTTATTATCTATGTGTGAGTGAATATTAACGTCGCCCTGTCAGCTACACGAGCGCGTTTGGCGACGGACCACGTAATTTCGAACCATGGTCAAGTGACATGGACGACACCTGTGAGCTGGCACCCCCCTCTCCTAACTACCATACCACACCAACGGGAGGACGTTTCAGCTCTCGACAGATTTAACGTGCATCGCTGCCCTACACGGCGGGTCTTTAGGCGTACTGGGCTCGAATTCATGCCATGCTTGTCATGGTCCGATACCTTAACCACTGGGCTACCGCAGCCCTAAATCTATTATCTATAAAACACACAGAAAAATAAATATATGACTTCAATTGAAAGCACTTCGTTATTCAAATATTTTTGGTTGTTGCAGTCGTGGAAAGGATGAAAAATTTGGTGTATTTAGATGTACATTTTATTTTACACACACAGCGATCAGCGTCGAAACACAATGCAAATAATGGCGGACAACCACACACTACTTCTAGATCATTCACCAAAATATTCTTTCTTCACAGCGGAGTTCTGGTATATTTTTAATTTTGATCTACCGGAAATTGTTTGAGAAAGAAAGACAGGAATATGCAATATTGCATCATCATGTTATAAAAACGCTCATCTTTTTTTTTTGAGGAAATGAGGTTATGTTTATTCCCCACTAGGTGAGTAAAACGTTGGTGGTAAACGTGTCAGGTGAGGTCATGAAGGGCTAAAAACCAGTATGAATCAAAATCCTTTGAGAGAAAATTGTATATATATATAAGGGTGCGCTTCCTCGCTACAGGTCCAAGGTTCACATCCCGTACTGGGGATTAAGGTCAACTAAGGCTTTTAACCCTTCAGTGGTTTGATAAATGCGTACCAAGTTTGCTTTCGAAGTAAACAATGGAATTTCGCATCAGACCGACCACCTGACTGAAACATTTAATCATGCAAACTAGCACCCAAGGTCATGAATATTGAGATGGACACATTAGGCTTTGGCTCTCATGACAGCACCCGTCACTAAGGTTAGTTTAGATTATATATAAGGGTTGACCAAATGAAAAGTGTACAAAATGGATAAAAGAAAGCCTTTCTTGGAAATCCAAAGAATTTGCCATGAATGTTGTAATATAGGTCTCATATGTAATTTCTGTAGCCGATCTATACTTTCACTTTAGAGAGAACATGGTGGTTTCTTGCGGAAGTCCTACCCAGTATCATTCGCTTTATCGTCCTTACACAAACGTTATCCTCTCTTAAGTGGCCTAAAAGCCAGAAAGTTACAGGGTAACAAATCCGGGCTGTATATTGAGTGTTGAAAAATTTCCCAAAGTATTTTTTTAAAGTAGCTTTTGTTTCCTGTGAGACATGTCGGTGAATAATGCAATGAAGATCCTTTATCATTTGTCACCCTTCTCGAATTTTTTGACAGCAACTGTTCTTAGATGTTCGACCTAAACAGTGCTCGCTATAGATTACCACTATTCGTCGATTTATATACGCATTAAACTTACCTCCTGCAATATGAAACCCCACTACCCAAGTATATATAATAATAATTACCATCAATTTAATCCTTAATAACTTTTTTAATTATTGATGGTCCATAGGAATAGAATTCCACCAATAGGAATAGACCCACGGATACCACGGATAGAAATTTATATAATATATCAAAAACATGAAATAGTAAATAATGAACATAACAAGAAAAATCGCAATAAAAATATAAAAGAAAAAAACATGAAGATATCGAATTTATAGAAAAATAGAAAAAGAAAATACAAAAAAGGTGCCTAGCGAGTCAAAAAGCAATTTCGGACATAGGACAGAATAAGTGAGGTTAACCCTTTTTCTACCGGGTACTTATAAGTACCATTCACTTTAAAGTTACATAGAATAACCTTATTTACGAATACTCTGACGATACTTAGCAGGAATATTCTTTGAAATCTACTTTTCCAAGATATATGGCGACACGAGTTCTATGGTGAGTATTTGAGCGAGGAACGTGAAAAAATTTATAGTAGAAATTTCGTTGTTTTCGGCGGTTTGCGAAGATTATCATTTTTATCCCGAAAAAATAGTTAATGTCAATATTTAAGTGTCTTATTTTGTTTTGTATGTTAATGAAGACCTTTGAAAACGATTTGACTATTCATTTTAAGTGAACAGTGTATGTAATTGATTTTACAGTTGAATATGTTTAATTAATTAATCAGCTCGAACGATTAAATTTTGCAAAGTTGAGTATTTTGTTTATGTAAATCCTTTAATTTTCAACGTTGTGATTCAAAAACAAATATTGTATGGAAAAAACTGCAGTAAATAATAATGCGGTTGAGAAAGAGAAAAACTAGTTTGAAGGTGACAACCTTCCCCCTTTGCAACTAGGTGGAAAAACCCAAATGAAATAAATTCCTATTCAAAGTGCATAAATACTCACAGAAAGTATTAGAAAACTACCGAATACCATTCTGTAACAAATTCTCCTAAAATCTTAAAACAGAAAATTACTAAAAAAATTACAAAAAAAAAAAAAAAAAAAATGTCTATGAAACGGCTTTTTCAAAAAAGAATTTTACAGAAATTCTACTCCCTCAGAGCTTTTTTCAAGGAAGCCGAGAGTCTTGAAATTATAATGGAAGTCATTTATTCACTGAGTTAAAAATCCAGAGTATACATAAGCGCATCCATTAAACCAGAAAGCAAAGATAGATGTCAATAGAGATGACAATCACATTTGGTAGGCTATGAATTGGTTGGTTGTCAATATTGTAGACATTTTTAAATGTGTAAGATGTTCAAGATGTGTGGGAAAAAAGTGTAAACTGCGAGAAGACACAGTCCACTAACATGCTGACTTTGAAATACTACTGTCGTGTGGTGGTTTTGGAATCAGAAGTAGCAAGACGATTAATGTATTTGTGAGGAATATGCGTTCTTAAGAAATTAATATATATATGCAACCTCTGACAGTAAAGTTCGGTGAAGGAAGTCTCAGAACGGTCAATCTGGTAACACTGACGAAACAAAACGCTGCACATGCGTAGCATCAGTTGTTGTCTATCTACTTCTACCGTTGTTCAGTTGAGACTCATTTATGTTCCGTGCAAGAATTATTTTACAAAGTGTTTGCTTAGGATGTAGGTTTTTAATCGAAAACAAGAAAATGAACGAACAAAAGATTAATTAAAAGTTTTCTTTTAAGCTTGACAAGACACCAAAAGAAACTTATGTGATGCTGGTACGTGTTTATAAAGATAACTGCCCATGAAGTAAGTGTATGAGAGGTTCCCCTGTTTTCGAAAAGGAGGGGAAGTGTTTCTGACAACTCCCGTAGTGGAAGACTGGTGACCTCCGTCAGTGACCAAAACATTGAGAAAGTGAGGAAATTAATCACGAAAGATCTTTGGCAAACTGTGCGCATGATAGCTGATGAACCGCAGATTAACCGTTAATCCGTGCGACAAATCGTTACCCAGAATTTAGTGATGAAAAATGTGGTATCGATATTCCTTACATCCGACGAAACGGGACGAGGCTTTTGAATTCTATTCCAAAAGTAGACTTCTTGCAAAGTTTCCAAGACATGTATAAAATGTCTCAGTGGTGCATAGTTATGGGAGGTGATTATTTTAAAAAAAGACAGTAAGGTAACTTTCGTTAATATTTCCTCTACTTTAGTGTTACAAGACTACCTTTAGTGTTACCTCACTAAACTTTATTGTCAAAGGTTGCATTTGTTTCCTTCGGTTTGTTCATCATGGAATTTTTCAATGGGGAGATGTTTTTATCTGTTTTAGATATTAGATATCTATTTAGATATTTTATACTAATTAAATTCATTTTAATATTATACCTAATATTCAATATTTATTGTATTGCTGAGATAATAGATAATGTTATATCCGTTCCTATTATGTAATACAAATTTAATTCCTTTTCAGTTAATTGTGTTATTTATGATACTATTCTGTAAATTAATTTATCAAAATTTAATTTTTCTTTCTGCTTACCTATTTCAGGTTATGTCACCCATTGCTCCCTTAGCAGAAAACATACTACGGCAATTACTTTTCTGTTACAGTTTTTATTTATATTTTCATGTATTATTTCTATTTACCTTTTTAGCATGTTAATTTTCTCTCTTACCTCCAAATATATGTTTTTATTCAATTATTGTTTAATGTGAGACCAAATTGCAGCTCGTTTAAAACGATTTATAATGTGCACATTCATTTAAAAAATATTTTTAATTTTTGATTATGCTATTTTACACAGGTTATTATGCTACAAATAAAAAATTAAAAAGTGTATTACATACTACCATTACTTTATGGACAACAGGATTATATGTGAATTAAAAAAAATACTTTCCAAAACCTGGTAGCCCTGTAAATGATGACTTTTCTGACCCCTTTGGTCCTAAGACTTCTTCAAAGGCAAATCCGAACAGCCTACTTTACGAGCTACTCGCATAGCTGACCACCCAGCTTCCACCATCCCTATGATTCTGCAACTCTGGAACTCTGACAGCTGCTCATATTTTATTCGGTTGCGGTGTAATGGAATGTCTACCTCAGCGTTATCTTTGTAAAAGATTAAGTACACTCCAACAAGCTCTGCTTACCTACTTTATACTCCAAGGAGAACCAAGTTCAACGCCTTCTAGTGGCACTACGCAATCACGCTGAATTTCGAATTATCTGGATATCTATCCGACGAGTATCTTCAAAGAAAGTTTCGTTACGATCCCACGATTATTTCTTTGTGCGCAAACTTTTATGACAATGAGTGTGTATATAAAAAAATCTCTTACAGATTGTGGAAGCCAACACATTCAGTTGATTAAATTATATTTATTTAAAATAATAAATATACAATTATATAAGAGCTGAATTGTATTATTTAAACTTTGAAATCTTTAAGAGCAATCACAATATGGGTCAATCCACAATTTCTTACTTCTCTACTTCCTATTGAATTTAACATAAATTTGTAACCCTTATTGAATCTTCAGTTCTTTATCACTATTGCAAGTATTGACTTTGTTAGGTTGAAGTGAAAAAAATGAAACCATTCAAACTGGCAGTATTGGCAAACTGGCATTCAAAACAGTATGTTTCAAAAACCATGCATTCCGTACAACCAACTCATGCAGATTTTCGTTTTCGAAGAAAGTCCTAAAATAAAGATTCCGGAAATTTTGTTGTTTTAATTTTCTGCAATTTAGAAGTAATTTTTAAGAAAATATGTTTAATATAAAGATGGACACAAGCTAAAATTGATAACAGGAAAAAAAATAATAATTAGGGTACTTATCGAGTTCCGAGTTTGTAGGCTTCTGAATTACATTAATAAGATAAACTTATATATATATTTCTTCTTTTATCCGATATATATGTTCCCAAAGAATATGTGAAAATATTTGTGCAAAATATATGTATTGCACCTATGGAAAAATTATTAGTTCAGTTCTAAGAAATCAGCAAAATAATATAATAAATAATGCGAATTCATGTTAAAATTTGAAACATTTTATTTCGTTATTATTATAGTTGTATCATACAAAATATTAATATTTGAAAAGGAAAATAAACTCATATCTATGATTCTTGAACATAAAATTTAGGCAAAATAATATAAGTCGGAACATATTAAGATTTCATTTTTTTATTCATTTTCTGTCAATAAGGGTATACATTTGCGTAAGCTTGCAATACATCAGTGCTATCACAAGACATGACTTGGTTATCATTTCTATGCTCCATTAGTGAAATTCGTTCAATAATCAGCTGGAGGTTCGAGTACAAATTTAATATCTCCTCCACGTGTATCACTCTCAGTTTTCTTATTTTTATCTGTAATTGTCGTGTTTGGTATCGTGAGCTTGATATCTTGTTATTCGCAAAGCAGAACAAATTCTATATGCAGACTATAAAATTCGACAAAAATAGGGATTCCTCGTCATCATTTTTGAAAATATTTAAATAAATATAAAGTAAAATGTTCTTAGAATTTTGGTTGATGGTGTTAAATTAAATAATAGTAATGTACAAAATGAAGTTTTAAACTCTTTTCATTAAAGTAATAAAAATAATAATAAATACATTTTAATATATAAAATGGAGGACAGCAAAACCTTCTTCTAAAATTTGGGTCCAACGTGTTAAATAAAAGTAAATCATGTAAAAAGGCACTAAGGCATTGATATGTATATATATGTATGTATGTATATATATATATGTATGTATGTATGTATGTATATATATATATATATATATATATATATATATATATACATGCGGCTTTAAGTATGTAGGTCAAACATTAGGAATTATGAACCTAAGAATTAATCAACATAGATAAGACATTGGAAAAAATACATCAACAAAAAATATAGGTAGGATAGAGGTACAGCATTTTAATAAACATGGTTTTGAAGGTGCAGTGTTGAATATTATTAAGATTGTTCCAAATAAGATAAAAAAAGACTATGGTATGAAAATGTTTACATCGGTGTTTATAACGCTATGTATCCTTATGGATTAAATGTAATATGGAACAACACAAAAATTTAATCCAGGTTTTGAAACAAAATGATAAGGAGTCTAAATATAATGCAAATAGTTAAACTCTAGCTTGAGATTATGAATCATTTGGATTGACATGGCATTAGTGGAAGTTATGAGAAAAATATAGGAGTGGTAATTGTTGTATTAATTATGAGAGAAAAATCGTTCAAAAATTGTGAATTGGAGTATTCATAGGATGATTTTTGGTGAGTTTTTAATGATTTACGCTATTAATTTGTGAACATACTGGGTTTTTAATTTGAACTTTCGGATTTTAGACATTTTTTCTACCTATACAACTATTTTAAAGATGGGTGCATCATCTTTGGTGTTCGTTGGTTCACTTATATTATGCACTTAATTGTTTTAGAATTTTAAATTTTATAAAATATCTCTTTCAGAATGCGATGGCGAATAGTTTAATTTTTCAAGTTTAATGATTTATTTTTTTAATTATTAATCTTTAAATTTTGAGAATAGGATATTTTTCGATTAACTAACCAAGTTCCAATAGGAAAACGGTTGGTGCCATCAAACTAGTTTAACCCCACTTATCGGTCCTAAGTCCGAGGTTGCACTTGGATATTTTATAAATTTTTATTTTATATATATATATTTTTTTTTTATTTGAAAATGTTGGAATTTTATCTTCTATATTCGCAATTGATATTTTTGAGATGGGATTTAATATTATAAGATTCATATAATTTCAATTTTTAATTGATTATTATAAGTTGTGATTAAATTATATATATTTCAATATATATATATATAACATACGGATCCTTGTTATAAAACTGACTTGTGGGCAACTGATTAGAGTCTGCGATATTCAATGTGTCGCATGTTGTTATGGAAGTTAAGCACTTACTTGAGCACTTAATGTAAGTATAATGAGATATATATTACTCTTTTTCATTCCATACCTACCTTGCGAAGTATGCTATTTCAAAACGGAACAAGGAAAATGTATTTATGAAAATTATCAAGCACATTGCTGTCAAAACCTGCCATGAAATATAAATTAAATCCTAACAATTTTGCGCGCTCAACGTCCATTATTCTCATA
>BMAV01005240.1:34350-66558 GCA_019973955.1 Trichonephila inaurata madagascariensis
TATACAAAGAGAGAGGAAAGAAACGATTCATCTTAACGATTTTGAGCATTATTTTTCATATACGCATTTATGTATCATGAGATCAGCCTTGTACCGCTGAAGACCCACCGTTGAGTGTCGATTTCTGAAAGATTCGTTCAACAAACCCGTTCTCTCAATTCAACAATAAAGATATACATATCACATTTCCTTACTGTAGGTCTAGTATTTTATCAATACATTGCAAAAGATTCCCTCTCCCCCATAGGAGTCGATTTCCATAAAATCCTTTCTTAGGGAATTTCAACTCAACAAAAGTAACGCGCATTCTAAATTTCATTACCGTAAGTACTAGTTTGATAACGACTTTTTTTTTTTATTTAAATATATATATATAAGTCCCATCAACTCCCCCCCTTCCAATTTCCGTAAAATCAGTGTTTATAGGATCTATATTCAACAAACAAATAAACAAACAACAACAACAAAATAAATGCCAACAAAATTTTAAGTCTGTATACCTTAGAATTCAAAAACGGTAATATTTATCTTAACGTCCCATAAACTTTTATAACAACTTTTTTGCTCGATTCTCAAAACACTTCTTGTAGCGGATCTCTACCCCCTGAAAGGTACGGGCCTACAAACTTTCTAGCATGTGGCTCTAATAGTTTGAAAACGGGAATATGTTTTGATATAAAGCCCCTAAAGGCCTTCACGACAGGCCTTTGAGTTCGATTTTTGTAAAACACTTTGTGTAGCGAATCTCAACTTTATAAAAAGGAACATGCCTAATAAATTACGGGTTTGTAGGTCCAATAGTGCAAAAACGGAAATATTTAATTGTAATACCGCTTTAGTTTTTGCAATGCACTTTAGGAACCATTTTTTGGAATATCCCTTTTGTAGCGGACCTCTATAATCCCTGAAGGAAACATGCTCTCCAAAATTCAAATTTGTAGTTTAATAGTTCGAAAACGGGAATATTAATCTCTAACATTTCTTATGGCCCCGCAACATCCCTTTGGGGTCAATTTTCACCTTTTTTGTACAGGACTATGACAGGAACACACCTACTAACAATTTTATGCTATTTAAGTAAAAAAGTTCAAAAATGGGAATATATATCTCAAACGCCCCTTAAGCCTTTTCAACACCCCTCAGGGATCAATTTTACTGTTTCATCGTATTCGCATGAATGGCTTATTAAGCCATACGAGACATACAGACACAAACATTCATTTCTATTTATAAAGATATGCATATAGTTTTCCTTCAACAATATTAAAAAAAGTAACACAACGTTTACTTTCATTAATTTTATTTTCTTTATCCCTGAGTAAATTATGTATTTTCATATGGATCAATTCAAAATTCAAATCATATAATTCGGAATTTAAATAAGTTTATAAATAGCATACATTTTTTTTATCTACTGTGGAAGATCAAATAAAATGGAGAGATTCTGAATCGGAATTGAATTAATTTATGTATTTGTTTTTCTTTTCTAAGTAGCTGTTGCAGTATGCTGGCCTGGTTGAGAACTCGTTGCCAACGTGTCATATTTTCGAGCCTATTATCACTTAAGATCCTCCATGTAGAGAGGCAGATACCCATTAAACCTGTAGAGACTCAAAGTCGCAACTTGAAGTGTGGAAGTTCGGAGAGGGTGTGCCAATTCAGATTCAGGAATAACCCTCGTCTCTTGCCATTGGTTCAAAGTTAGGAGGTCGTTGCCAATAGCCAGTGTGTAGCTTTATAGTGCGACTTTAATTTGAGCTCACTCACACCCGAACTCGTGGCTAGATTTGTCGAGTTGCGATTTCGAGTCTTGATATTTGTAAAAGCCCACCTCCTAAAAATGTAAAGTCACGTTAAATGTGTCATGGCTGAAATTCCTTACGTTGACATTATGTGGAAATGTGGAAAATGAGGAGCCAACTCAGTAGTTGTCCTCGACGCCAATTCAACATTGTCCGGACCATCCCGAATGGCCGCCATATGGCTTTAAAAGGTGACATTAATAAACACTTACTCCTTCTAAACTTTTTGAAAAGAACAATAAAACTCTTATTTTAATGAAATGGTGTAAGATAATATAAACTGTTCAAGGATAAATAATAAGTTTTATTTCTACCTTAAATATCTTAAATGTGTTAATTGTTAAAATATAGAACTAGATTTCTTAAATATTTCCAACATTAAAGAACATTTATTGCATTTTAATATGTATAACCTTCATAGCATTCAGCGTTTATAAAAATTCCACTGATGGATTAAATACACGAACAAATATAAAAATTCCGCAAACTTCCAAAATAATAATTGCTTCGTTTAATTTTCTGAAAACTCTAGCATCTGCTTTTTGATCATTAACTAATCACTTAGTCACGTAGTAAGTTAAGAGCATTTTTTAAAATAATTTTTTCGTTGTTAAAATTGAGAATTTGAAAGAAGGGTTTGTACCCTTGTTTTAAGCAAAAGTGCTAAGGATCGATTTTCACTAAACATGTAATGAGTGATTGCTTGTAAAATTTGAATAAAAAAAACTTCCCGTTATATTTTTGATTAAATATTGTTAGTTCAAAAATAAAAATGAGCAAGCTTACCTTACTTTACAAAAGGCCGAAAGTGATATTGAGGGTTCAGATATATAGGTGCTGTTAGAAAAATTTTCCGCAAGACAACTGAGAACAGTCAAGTAAAGATTTATTTATTTATTTATAAATAGTGAAATTACCTCTCGAGATTTACATAATGCACGTAAGCACCCTTCCCGCCGTACAATAACAATATATTGAATTTAATAATATTATACTTCTTCGCTAAAGCTACAATACGGCCTTAAGAAAAGTGCCACCGGCGTACATAAACGTCTCACTCAATCAAAGTATTAATTGGCCCGGTCGTATATATACGTCTATACGAAGTATGATATTTTCTGTGCACTGACATTGATAAAATTATTCCGAAGGTTTTTCATTCCTTATTCCTTACTTATTTCACAAGATTTGCTTTTTCATTCCTTTTCTTTTCCTCTCCCCACATCACATACGCACACCTACGTGGAAAACGGTGGCATTGGGGAGCGAGTGACGTATCTTTTAATCGGCTGTTTAGGGATTTATTCTAAACCGTACAAATTATTAAAATAAATGTGTTATTTTTTGTATTTAGTTTTTCTTTATATATATGACAAGCCCATGACGTCATTAGTAATTATTTTAAACATGTTCTTAACTTAGTTTTGCTTAATTAATTATAAAATACATTGTGCAGTACTGATGCATTTACAAGTGTATTATATCCGTGTAAATATGTATATTTATTTCTTACTATGTCAGAATGTATTTTGTTTGTTTAATTTCAATAAAGTAATATTTTTTAAATAATCTTTTGTTTTCGGCTTTTCAATATGCTCGCGGGCCCCTCGTAGAGTTATCAGGCCCCCCTGGGGGCGCACCCCTCAGTTGGAGAAATGCTGGTATAGAATACTGCGTGGTACTCTGATTCATATTGGTATACTGGTTTGGCACAGCACAGCTATAAGGTTGCCGATCCCTGATATATACCATGGAAAATTAACCGTGATAAATTTAACTGCTCTTATATAAATATTATTTCGTTAAAAATACTTTAGTGTTTTTTATTGTGTCAATATTATGTTAATTGTTATAAGATTATAAACAGATACTTTAATGAACTATATTATTAAGGCTTTATTAAAAACGTGAACTGGATTGTATATCGTTGAAAAGCTTTATTACAAAAGCTTCAAACTATGGCATTCAGGTTAAGAGCTACTTAATGGGTAGCGAATTGAAAAAAATAATTCGAAGACTGAGAACCCTAACGATGAGGAAATATTTCTGAAAAAAAAAGTGGAAATTGCAGTAATATATGAACATAAAGGTGGTGAAAACAATCAGAAAAAGAAATGCTGAGTCAAACTAAAGTAAAAGAAAATCCCCGACAAATTAGAGGAAAGGAAACATAAAAATGAGATAGATTCAATTAGAGAGGTTCAATTTATAGGAAAAAACTATAAAATCTAGGGGAAACAAAAATGCGAGGCTTATACCGGATATCCAGAGTTTAATGGCAAAATTTGATGAAACAAATAATGATATTAGTTTTTATCTTAAATTGCTTGAATGTCAGATTTAAAGAACATGTGTTGCAAACCATTCTTATCATGTTTTTAAACTTCGTAATCATATAGTTTAGATCAAAACAATGAGACAATGTTCCAGTTCTAGGGAACCACAGTCCCCAACACATTTAACAATATTTTTTCATTATGTTTCTATTAGCGAGCCTTAAACAAAATCAATGTTGACAATCATTTTAGTCACTTATTTTAGAATAAAAATTAATTTACATGAAATTTGTTGAATTTGATATAGAAAAGCGTTGTAAATAAAAAAGTATAAATTCCTTTAGTATAATATTTTTAGTAAATATTAATGTGAAATCTGCACCTTTTTTTAAAACATAAATGTTGAACTCGTTGTCCGGGTTTCGATAAACATAGACGGATTTTGTCTTCAACAGAAAGAATAGTCCTTTTATCAATTCTTACTCTAATACATGTTAAAAAGCGAAAAGAAAGTTTGTTTACACATGTACTATGTGTTGAAAAATGGAGCAAAATATTAATTGTTGTTTTTTGAATTTCTAAAAATTCTCTTCAAAAGGCAGTACAGAATTTGTTCAAAAGCATATAATTAAATCATATTTTCAATAAACATCTCACTGTGAACTATAAGGTTTCTCTTTTAAAGTTAGACACTGAGGATGAACGGAAGTGCTAAAGATAGGCTCTCTTACCCAATGGTGTAGTACTTTTGAGAGAAATGAAAAATAAGAATCAATTTTTTTTTCGATGTCTCCTCTATGTGAGGCTAAATGAAATTGAAAATTGGTTGGTATTCATCTTTACTTTTTTAGAGAGATACCAATAATATATTATAAGAAATTTATGATCTATTTTACAACATAATATTCCCATAAGTTTAATTTTGTTTAAATCCAAGAATCTTACCTCTTGGGGTTAGTATATTTTCTCCTCACGGAATATCTTCTAAATTGAATTGGAAAAGCGCCATTTTTCAGTTTATTTAAAAAAAACTCTTGAATATCATGAGACATCTTGATTACTTATCGACTTACAAGTAGTGTGAAACTGAAATATTTTCCATTTTCCTTACCACACGTTTAAAATAACCTCCTAAGTTTATCTACGATAATTTTACATGTGGGCATTATCTGATTCTTATTCACTCAATGTTACTTTTTTCTTTTCTTTGCAAACATCTGTGCTACCATATTATTTGTTCTTGGGGGCCATTTCACTACCTCTTAATTTCTGTACAAAGGAATATGTATCTC
Organism: Trichonephila inaurata madagascariensis; assembly: GCA_019973955.1. NCBI lineage: Eukaryota > Metazoa > Arthropoda > Arachnida > Araneae > Nephilidae > Trichonephila > Trichonephila inaurata. Next base: position 39,721 of record BMAV01005240.1, read on the forward strand.
CTACTGAGTTCTATCTATCTCTATCTATCTATCTCTCTCTATATATACTCTTTTGTAAAAGAATAAATCGAAGCATTAAGAAGGAGTTGTTCGATTGCATTGAAATTTCGCAGCCAAAGACACATTGATGGAACACGCAAAGTATCAAATTTTCACGGCCAATGAACATGAAATGCGGTCGTAGCTCTCATTTCTGCTGAACAACTCGCTATGTATAAAACCAATTAATAGGAAAATTTATCTTCTTCCGTTTTCACCGTTTTGATTCCCATGAAAAAAAAAATGATGCCATCCCGATGTTTGTCAAGACCTTATAGGCAACTGAATGACTTCGAACGTGGTCAAATTGTCCGAATGCGTGCAGCTGGGAGGTCACACCGAGCAATAGGTCGTCACCTGAAAAGTACAGAAACAGCTGTGAAAAGATGGTGGCATCAATGGTTACTGCGAGGAGTTTATGGATGAAATAAAGACTCTGGAAGGTCAAGATGCCCAAATGCGTGACAAGATCGAATATTTGTTCGACAGGCTCGAATTGCTCTAACGGTATCTTTGTCTACTATTCAACGTACTACAGGCTCTTGCATACCCCCGTGGTACCTTTCACCATCTCATGGCCTTTGGCTGAGGAGAGTTTACGCTCACAGTGGCCTTTAAAATGTCTGCCTTTGACCCGACAACATCGCGGAATCGTCTGGAGTTATATTTCAGCATATCATTTTAGTTTCCTTTAGATTGGCATCGAATAGTGTTCAGTAATGAATCCAGCTTTTGTCTTGAAGCAGATGATCATCGTCTTCGTGTCTGGAGAGGCTGGGGCCAGCGATCTTAATCTGCATTTGTTTTACAAAATGCATATTTCCATAACTCCTAGTGTGACGGTGTTGGGCGTTATCTCATACCACAGCAAGTCATATGTAGTCATCCTCCATACACATTTAACAACTCTACGATTTGTTGATACCATACTGTGGCCAACTGATGTCCGGTTTCTAAGAAGATAATGTGAGGCTCCATCTTGCTTACATAACTCTGGACTGTTTATGTGTCATTAATACTTTTCCATGGTCTGCAAGGTCAACAGACCTTTCAGCAATCGAACATTTCTGGGACATGGTTGGACGCCAGATTCAAGACCTCCAAAATGTTGCAAATCTGGAGCAACATTTGGTGACTGTCTAGCAGAATGTGTCACAGGATGACATAAGGTGTTCTTATCACTATCTACCAAGGCGTATACAACCATGTATCTCCGCAAGGGGTGGCTTCATCAATTACTGATTTGAACATTGAAGCTTTAATTGTAACCCGTTAATTGGACCAATGGCTTTTATTTTTTTTTTTTATCATTTTATTTCCTGTGTATAAACTGTACACATATTTAATTTCATTAGAAACAACCACTTCCATCATGTTGCTTGTATTTGTTTTTTTTTTCAAAAAAGTGTATATTAACTATTAGTAGACTGCAATTATTTTGCATGGAGAACTCAGTTCGGAATATATTATTATTTAAAGCAATTTTTATGTATTTTCAAATTAAATTTTAAAATTCAAGTTATTATTTAAGCTATTCAATTACTTTTTGAATAATGATAATAGTTGGACAATTTGCACAAGTCCTTAAAATAAAAGTGTTGCGTTTATTTAAATCTATGGATTTAGATATTTTTGAATTATAAAACTTAATTTTGTTACTACTAATGTGATGCATTTCCCTCATATATTTCATGGAAATTGGTAGGATAGAACAATAATATTAGCAACAGTTAACATGACAAAAAACTGTGGTGAGAACACAATGAACTTTATACAACATTAGTTTATTAAAGAAGTTCATTTAAATTACGTTGATGAAAATATTAATATCAGTAATTTAACAATATGTTCCCAATCTTACTAAAGAGTTAAAAAATTTTTTTAAAAAAGCTTTATTAAAAAGAAATATTTAAATTACATTTATAAATATATGTTATTAATATAAAAATATTAGAGAAAATAATTAAAATATGCTCAAAATATATTCTTAAAAACAAACACAAAGTAAATAAAAGACAATTTAATTTTGTTAATTATAACCATTAATTTACGTAAAAATATTATACTGAAATATGTGTTGACACTTGGTACGCTACATAGGCCCCGTTTACATACAGACCTGCAAATTCCTAGGGAATTGGGGTTAGAGAAAAAAGCCAGCTTTTTACCGTTAGTTTTTTCAGCCCGTTTAAATTAGAATCTGGTGATTGGTTGATAGATTTACGTAACTATACAGCAATGTTTGTCAAACTGTTTGACGCGCCCCCTGGGGGCGTGCTAACCTTACGAGGAGGGAGCGAGCATATAGAAAATAAAAGATTTAAACAATAATTAGTTTACTGGAATTAATTAAAACAAAATACTTTCAGGCATAATAAAAAGTGCACTTTTACTCTGATATAATTTATAGGTGATATTAAGTCAGCAAAAATAAAAACTTCTTCAATAACTAATTGGCTTTCTTTGATCCTATAACCAAATAAAAAAAAAATTTATTTGATTTGCGGTAATCCCATGATGAGAGATTTTTCATTACTTTTTCTTTTGAAACCTAAAATGCTACTCTTTCAGAGAAATAACAAATTCCAGACCCAGAATCGAAAAAATTTAGGAACATAAAAAATTCATCAATGTGATTATTTTTGAAATACTGCACATCATAGTTCTAATCCGTTTTTACTGATAATCTGCTTGACTTCTATGTTATTGGTACAATTAGTTATGATCCCCCTCTCTTATGTGTTTGTTTCTCATTAAGGGGAGTTGTAAGTAATGTATTTCTCTGTTAGGCTTTTTTCCATGCAAAAGAGTTTTATCATATTTGGAAAACCACGGAGAGCACTTTGAAGGATTACTTGGCCAAGACTTATTTTTATGAGTATTCTCAAACATATAAAGCATAATGAAAAACGTTTTACACAATTTTTTTAGCAGTGGCATACATATTATCATAATGAATACACTTTTAAACCGGAAGTGGTCGCGCGGGGCACACAGATCACGAAATCGTTAATTCTGGCAAAACTGCTTATTTGTTACCAAAGAAAAATTGAAAAGTCCATGAAAGTAGGTAAGTTTACATTCTCTTAATTAAATTATTCACTGGAATCACGATTTGTATCATGTACAATAAAATAATTATATAAAAAAAAAGGATTGGGGTGACTCAATCATCCTGCGTGACCATTAACACTAGTATCGATTGTGTGTCTAACTCTGGGATAAAAGATTTTGAAGTCTTTTCGCTTTAAATATTAAAAATAACACTATTATTCTTCATTGGAATTTTATATTATTCTTCATTGTTTAACATTAACTCTAAATGCTAATTCTGTGAGGCTTAAAATTTCAGTTATCTTAAAACTAATTATAATATGAGTATTCATTTTAAATTATCATTTTACATTTTCGTAAACACTGTCGCGCATTTGGGAGAACTCTCCCGACAATTCAGCTATTTATCAAGAATGTTTTAGTTTTTTTAAAAAATGAACTCGCTCGAAGAGCGGGTACTTCAGACAGTATAATTTTAATGTATCCGTGCTGCACAAGGTATTTTATAACTAATTTATTAATACTAAATTAAGAGCAAGTTTAATAAGTATTAGCGACTTCCATGGGTTTGTCTTGCAGAGGAAAGTTTTTCAAAGGAAGGTTTACGATTAGAAATTGACACTCTGAGTACATTTTCTTTATTTGGCTGAGATCTATATTTTATCTTGAAAACAACCACCGCATTTTGAAATCTGTTCCAATTTAAAAGAAAAAATAAAATATATATTGCTTAAAAGTTAAATATGTAAAATTTAATATACTTATCTTATTAATTTTTACGGTTCATAATTAAGATCGTTTTGTAGCTTTAGTGTTAAAGTGTGTTATTATTGCATTCAATACATTATTACTGTATAAGGGGGGGGGGCGATAAAAATTATGATTGAAAAGTCGGTCGCCAGTATTGAAAGTTTGAGAACCACTGCTATACAGTAAAACCATGGAAAGACCCAGAATGTTAACCTCGATTATCGTCCAGAATCTTCGCTATTGCTTAATTCAGAAGCCACGCTGCTTCACACATTTTTTGTTTATTTGTTTTGATTTTGCCAATGTATGACCAACCAAAATTAATAATTTACAATCAGATCCTGGAATCACAAATATGTATTTTTCCTATTGCTCTAAACATGCAGAGAAGTAAAAAAATTGATAGTAAATTTTCAAAATTATAACTTTTTTTTTTATAATAATTATTTATTATGACGCTAAAATGCTAAATTCAACATTCCTCTGAAATTTGTTTGTGTGTAAATTTAAGATTTAATGCATTGGAATGTTTTTATACACGATTTTTAGTTACAAACATATTTTGAACATATTAGATATTGTTAAAAAAAGAAATTAATTTATATCGCATTCTAGTTTCTTACTTTGGTTACGCAGAGATGTAGATTTAAAACTTATGACAGTAAAATTTTCAATTTATAATTTATTTATCATAAAGATAAAAATTAAAAATTAAACTTAACACAACAAAATTATACAGTTACATTGAAAATTTAATTCATTGGAATATTTTTATATAAAGTTACAAATATCTTTAACTTATCAGATATTGTCAAAAAATAAATAAAACCTCTACATTTATTGTGCATTCATGTTTATTACTTTTCTTACATACAAAGACATGCAGGCTTATAACTTGTGATGATAAAATTTTAACCCTGCTGTTCTGTTCAGGTCTATATGACCCGAAAAAAAATGCATACGTTCATAAAAGACTATAAAATAGAGATATTTTCATGAAACTTCTTGACATCGTAGATAATCAATATAAATATGTACTTCTAGAGGAATTTATCCTTATTTGTATTTAGAAGGAGTATTTTTCAATTTATACCTAATGTATCGTTCGAGTCAATATGACCCAAATGAAAAAAATCATCTGTTTTTACTCATGCATGTTCACTTTTATTTAGAATAAATTAAAGAAAATAATAACAATAGTTTTTCTCTGATTTATTCGTTTCTAAAACTTGTTTCATTGAGGCATGTGTTTGGTCAAAGGACACGAAAGCACGTGCAAGTTCAAAAAGTTAATACGATTGGCTGGAACAGAAATTATTTGCTTTTATTGCATTGTTTCTTTTTTTCTGCTGTATTTTACTTTCAGATATGCAGTGAAGGAGTTACCCCTGCAAATGAGAGAGAAAAACTGGCAAATATCATAAATTTGAGTCACGTTAGTATAGTCAAACTAAGAGAAAGTTCTGAATACGAAGAAGTATCCGAATATGAAAATCATACAGGTGATAGAATTGAGAGGGAAAGTTCTGACACAAAACGATTTAGATACCAATAATGAACAAATGAACTATAAAGAGAGTATTCAGTCCAAGAATCGTGAAATAAAATGGAAGCTGAATCTGCTGCCACATTCTTCTCAATCAGTTGCTGCAAATATTGTAAAAACTACTCTAGGGACCACAAGATATGCAACTGCAAGGGTAACAGACGTAAGCATTGCATTTGAGGTAGTATTCAATTCTATAATTGAAAACGAAATCATAAAAATAACTAATACTGAAGGAGAAAAATTTTATGGTAAAAGTAGAAAAATTTCAAAAATAACTTTTCAAGCATATACATTGTATTATTATTGTTAGTTGATGTTTATAAATCATTTTAAAGCACACATTTACACTGGAAAAGAGAATGAGTCAAAGCCAGAGAAAAATCAGGGAATGCGAGTAGTGTGTGATCTCACTTGTGAATATTCGAGGCACAGAATTACATGCGAGATACCTTTGTTCCCATCTTACAACTTAGCACAACTTCACAGCAGTTGTAAACTACATCCCAAAAAAGAATAAGAATGTGATTCTTATGAAAACTTCGTATTATGGCAAAGAAGTTAGCACAACAGAACTGACAAAAAAAAAACAATTATGATCTCAGATTATAATTCAACTAAAGTGGCTGGGGATACTATTGATCAATTTTTAAACACATACACTAGTAAAAAACAAACAAAACGCTGGCCCATGATAGTATTATATAGTATACTTGTAATAATTCTGTGTACAATGCATTTGTTCTTTGGACCTCAATACATAGTGATTGGAACGAAAACAAATTGATTAAACGAAGGCTATTTTAGGAAGAACTGAAAAAAAGCTCATTTTTCCATACATTGAAGCAAGGCCAACTTTACCAAGAACTGAGGACTCAATAAAAATAGTAAATCGAGTACAGAGAAAAAGGGAAAGCGTACTATCAGAATCTGCTGAGAATGCTTCATTGTGCGTCAAACATGCAAGGGGTAGAAGATCTGTCCATCTGGTAATGACAACAAAAACAATATGTTATGCTACAAGTGTAAGAATCACATTTGCAAAATTCATACAAGATAATACTGTTCAAATTGTAAATAAAACTAAGTTTCAATTTCGAAAATTTATCTGTTATTTTTATAGATGTTTTATATTATTAGACCTCTTTTTAAACTTACTTTACTATTTTTTCAACCATTTCTTAAATTTCTTAAAGGTTAATTTTCTGAATCGGGCCATATTGATCCGAACGCTGCATACGTGCAGTAAATGCGAACAGAACAGCTGGGATAAATGAATGATTTATTTATTATGAAGCTAAAAATGATTATTTTAACGTTTCTATTTAATTTTAGTGTAAATTTTTCATCCATTGGAATACTTTAAGTATTATTAAAGATATTTTTAACACCTATTATGTATTGTCAAATTATATGTATAAATGAAATTTCTAAATTATTTTCTCATTCTTGTTTTTTTTAAATTTATATTTAATTTTACATTTTACTTTAAATATCTGTTTTGTTTTTTTAATTTTTTCTTTCTTTTTCTAACGTGTAAATTCTACAAATATGCTTGAACAAAGGAACTCGATTGCAATGCATCATGGCAAAATTAGGAAATGCCTCTTTACCTCCATTTGCCCTTCTCCAAAGCGGGTACAAAATTCAACATCCCTTTTCAAACCAATAAAATGCTGGTTCATCGTGCAAACTGGTCTTGAGAGGATGAATACCGGTATTTTGTCGGGTATTTTCGTGCATGTAAACAGGGCTATAGCGAGTGAAGAGAAATTAAGTTAAGGGCTGTCACAGAGATCAAGAGAGCATTGTTTGTAACTTGTGTTACAAGAAATGAAAAAAAAAAGACATATGTTACAAATACATAATTAAGCGTTCAGTCTATTATTTACGGGTGCTTATTGAGTTAACTTCTCGTAAATAGGGTACGGGACCACCAAAATCGTCAAGCCTTTCTGCATTAAATAGATTTTAACTGTGAAATTTATATACATGCATTTTGAAGCTGCCAGTCATATTTAAACCATAAAATCTACTCATGCGGTATATTTAATTAAGTAAAATATCTTCAGTTTCTTTGATACATTTTAACGATATAAGATGTTGAAAAACATGAAAATCGAAGATTTTAAGTGCACATATGTTAACAAACAAAACCTTTGTTAAGAAACTGGCGAAAATAACAAGACGTATAGAGTGACACACAAAAATCCAATTCACATGAGATTGCAAAAATTTCAAATACAGTTTTTGAAGATAAAAAGCGAAAAGAACAAAGACAAACATACCTTGTGAACATTAAATTAAAGCAGAACTTGAGCTAGCTCAGCATAAAAACGAAAAGGAAAAAAAGTTGCCTACGAATGATGGGGGTAATATAAGTTTCAACTCGTTAGTGAAGAGCATTCGAACATTAACTATAAAAGTTATCACTAAACCAGAAAGTAAGGGATTATTTTTCTTTAGAACGTGTGTGTGCAGCACAAAGTGTTCAATATAAATAACAAAAGGTTAATTCAATAAAATTCCAAGGAGAAAAACCGTAGCAATAATTTTTTATCCCAAAAATGAGGACGTTAACAATTATGATAAAATAAACACTTAATACTTAAAAAATTACTCTTGTTTAAAAAATGTATAAAAGCAACGTAACCAAACAGTTAACAGCATGTATGATTTTCTTTATTATATTCGTAAATATAGTTATTTGGAATACATTACTTAACACATTGAGAGATATAATTCGAATTTCAAGTTATTAAAGAACTCTAATAGTTTCTGATAAATTATGCAGTACTTAACATAAAACCTCGAATTTCGCCTATTAGCATAAGGCAAGATACATTACTAAAGTCTTTAGATTTAAACAGAGATATTGAGCTGGATCCATTTCTCAAAAAAGAAATTTTGTTAAAAAATATGATAAGTGCGATACAAATCCTTAAATAAAAATTTAAGTTAAGTGTTTTTATGTGATGAGGTGAATGAAATGTATGTATTTTGCAACGGAAATAATTTTCAGTACAAATGCACCAGACTCTAATAAATGATCCATCAAACAATCACACAATTTTTATTAAGAATATTGAGACTGAATTTTGCTTAGAATTTAACTATTTATCTAGTCAGAAGTTCATTTAGTGCAAATTAAATATTCATGTTTAATTTCTAATATATATGTTACCGTTAAAGTATGAAATTCTTTATTTCATAGAATAAAGTGGTATTTCATGAAATTACTAGATCACTCAGTTAAAGTATACAAAATTAATGAATTCTATGGTTTAATTCTATGATTAATTTAGGTATTCAAAAGAATAAAGCTTGATTGATCGTTAGAGTATGAAATACAGCACTCGAAAGTTCTTTGAAATGATTCTGACTGATTTTAGTCATGTTTAAACCGCTTACAGCTACTTTGCAATAACGCGTCTGTGTACCCTTTATTCTGTTGCTTGTAAATGTAGAATTTAGATGATGTATTTTTATCTTTGCGTTTTACGCGTTATATAGATCATTGACACATATGTTTGTAACGCGTTATAAACCAATGGCTTCTGCTCGAACTCAACAGTATCTGTAAACGATTTAACGAGCTATCCTATAGAATAAAAATTTTTTGATGTTTAATGTATGAAATACTGAACTCGACAGTTCTTTTAACCGATTCTAGCTGTTTTTAGTCAGTTTTGAACCGCTTATTGCAACTTTGCAATTCGTGGATGTATCCTTCATTCCGTTGATTTTAAATGTAAAATTTAGACGATCTGTTTATGTTAGCGGTTTACGTTTTGGATCATAAACACATATTTTTGTAACCCATTTTCAAACAATGACTTCTGCTGGTATTAGATACCAACCCGTAAATAAGAAAGATTTAATGCAAGAGAGACTTGAATCTTTATTAAATAAATGTGGGGCAACATAAAACAGTGAATCCGTGGAAAATTATTAACTGATAGCAGAAGTAAAAAGTGCTAAAGCATCACGGAAAAAGTACCACGTAACTTTTGGTTACTCCGGCATTATGATATCATTCAAGTTCAAGGAGCAGAAAATTTAATGTACCAATAATAAATGCAAAATATATTCTCCCTTTCTGTTTAACTAATGCTAGCAATATGAGCAATAATAAATTATGTCATCTGCTTTCCAATATTATTTATCAAATAATCAGCCGCAATAGGCATAAAATGTATTATTCTTGTGGTCAAGCTATTTATGATCAAATAATTTATAAATAATTTTGAAATTATTTATTTTTCACCTGAATGGTAAGTCATTATTTATATCAAATAATAACTAGGTAATGTATGAAATGCTTAATCTATTATATACTTTATCTCTGACTTGTCTAGTTAGTTCATGAAATACTTAGTTAATCTATGAGATGCCTGAATTACACAATTTAACGGTAACATGTATATATCAAGCGACCTTGCATTTTCTTTTAAAACAAAATTAAAAAAAGGGAAGACAAATTTTAGAAATATTAGCACTGGTTTTCAAAAATTTCACATTTGGTGTTAACATAATTTTTTCAAACATTAATTCATTAATTAATGAATAAATTATAGCAAACAAAAATAATAGTCCAACACCATATATAAAAAGCAAAACTGCTCGCTGTGTTTCTGTACCGCGATGGATTTCGCGTTGGACCTCTAATACGAAGGTCGTGGATTCGAATCCTTCCTGACATGACCTAATTTCTTAGAAAGTGATTTACGAATGAATAAATATTAACTAACAAAGATAATAGTCCAGCGCCACATATGCAAAGGAAAATCGCTTTCTCGTTTGCTACTTAATATCATGATTGCGTCATATGCATTTACATATTTAAATTAATTCTAATTATTTAATAAAAAAATACCTAAAATAAATTTTTTCTAAGTTGACCTTAGTAAAAATTGACTTTAATTTCTTTTATGACTGGTTTTCATATAGGTCAATTGCTTGAAAATGAAATTAAGTTTTTGTAAAAACAAATCAAAATACGTATTTAGAGAAGAGATTGAATAATTTTGTATGGTTCGCGCACGAAGAATTACTTTTATAACTCCATTGGAAAGCCATTTGATATTAAAACACTATATTAAATAATATTCATTTAGCAGATGTAAACTTCAGTAAACTGAAAGAATTATTTAGAACCAAAACTTTTATGAATTTTTGTGAATGGGGCAAGAGTATATTTTCGATTCAAGTTTGATTTTTTAGATTACTGTATTTAGACTTTTTATTGTTATTGAACTTCGATTTCTTTTTTTCTAATTCAAACGTTGAAAATATTTATTAAATGCGTATTTAAACTGATTCTAATTTACAGGTAGACATAGAAAAAAAAAACTCTTGGAAGTTAAAAAATACTAACCCTGGAAAAAATAGTTTAAAATAATGAATATTATTTTAATAATTATTTGCGGATATTATTTAAAGGAGAATTTTCCTAGAAATGCGCGTTTGATACAATGTTAAAATATTCTTCAAAGATTCCATACTTGTTAAGAGAATTCTACAGGTGCAAAAAATACTTCGAATATTTAATTTACTTTAGACTCCTTTAGTGAAAGATCTAGTATATACATTTTTGTACAGAAAATTACTGCAAGAATATTAAGAGTTAAGACAGACGACTACAGTGCATAAGCCTAATTTGAATAAGGTTTATTTTACACTCTATGTTGCAACTTTGTTTTATTATATTATATTGATGGTGAAATAAGTGTTGCCGAATGCCCATGCATGGAATCTTTTTTTTCCCGCATATATGTAATCTATATATTGTAAGTAAGATTAGCCTGTAATATTTGTTTCCCCTATGCTGCGGATATATAATGCATTATTCTTCAATAAAAATTATTAAAAAAATCTTCATCAAGGTAGGATTATTTTTTAGGTATTTCATTATTAATACTATTGAATAAAGTAATTTTTTTTAGGAACTGTAAGACACTGTGCTTAAAAGAATATATAACTGATAATAAGTCGCCGCAGTTACGTCTCCAAGGCTAAATGTACCACATTAAGGTATCCGACTGCATTCGGAACGGTGCTTTTGCAATGGCGTATAAATGAATAATATTTATAATATTAAGTGTCACTTAGATTAGAAAACGTATATAAAATTGTTCTAAGAATAGTATTACAAGTAAAAATTATTCAAGTACAATATTTTAACAAAAAATGAACATAGAATGACTTATTTTCAAAACATTCTCCTTTTTTGAAAAATGCTTCTATTATAATAATATTTTTTCCTGTATATAGCGCTGACCTTTGTACAGAGGCTGAACTAGAATTTTTGAAATCTATAACTCAGAAGTGGATTTATCCATATTTTACGACAATAGAGGGGAGAAATTTTAAGAAAAAAACGCTGATAACTATTTCAATGGGTTGTAACTCTGAACATAATGTGAATTGTTCAAAAATCATAGTTCAGGACCTGTACAGAGGTCTGCGCTATATACAGGCAAAATACTACTATAATAGAAGCACTTTTGACAAAAGGAGAACATTTTGAAAAAAAGGTTACTGTAAGTTAATTTTCTGCCGAAATATTGTATATAAGTAATTTTTTTTTCAAAATGTGTCCTTAAAACCATTTTATACATGAATTTTAATCTAAGTGACACTAAATATCATGAAAAATATCTATTTATGCGCTTTTTTAAAATGAATGTTCCGAACGTTGTCGGATACCTTAAATGGAAAAATTATAAAATATTTGCAGTATACTGATAGAATCATTAGGATTATTTGCTGTTATTCCTGGTAGTATTAAGAAAATATTTTACGCATTTATACAGCGTACATCAGGATTTATTGCATGATATACAGCTGTTATAATTGAACACCTTTTCAAAGAATGTTGTTAAAGGAAAAAAAATCAATGAATCTTGTAAAACGTAGGAACTTGCGCAGTGGTATTTTACAAGTTAGTTCTTTTTATTGGCAGTGAGAATTTTAAAGCAATTTGCTATAAAATATGTAAATGAGTTAATAATTGCAGTACCAGTTCCTTTTGGCAGTTTTTTGTATTGACAACTCTATGTAAGCTAGATGTAGTAGATAAAGTAAAATAATATCAAAAGAAGCAATCTCTCTATGTTTTGAAAAATGCAGTATAAAGTAAATGCTTGAAAAACACCGAAGAAGCAAAGATTTTAGATGCCTCATGACATTGGTTGGTTTTACTCAAATGAAAAGTAAAGTCTGGCGTACCAATTACCAAACATATGATATTGTCAATTATCGCACATATTTTCGATCACTTTTGTCCATTATGACCAACTATTATGAAATCAAATATATTCATGCAGAAGTTTTGTAATCAATAGTGCAGAACGTTCAAATTTTCACACAAAAGGAGGGGTGTGTCAATTATTCATTAATTGAATGCCGCGTATCGATAAGCATTCTTACTGAAGAAATAACTGACGTGCAGATGCATTGATTTTGCCAAGGATTCAAAAGCTGCCTTTCCAAAATGATCTATTACAGATTTGTTAAGGGGAAGGGATAATACTTTAGCACTTTCAAAAGGTAATTTTTCTGAAACTTTATTAAAAAAAAAGTATTACAGATCTATAGAAAAGTTTCGAATTAAATTGCATCGTAATCCGAAATCTGCCCCGTTAGTGCTATTTTGTAATGTATTTAGAGTATATAAAATCGTAAAAAAAACTCAACCAACAAATAATTATTGTGACTAACACTGTTATGAATGTAACTCAATCTTTGGTGGAAAGTTTCAGTACTCAAAAGAATCTTTCAATCTTAGTTTAGAAATAGTGACCAATGATGTCAGGAGTTTCCAAATAAATAGCTGTATTGGTATATTTGCAGCAACAGTGACATTTAATGATGAAATAAATGATAGTCTAGATGGTATGAAATGTCTGAGTTCTTAATTAGATTACTTGTCTGTCATATCTGACAGTGATGAGTCACTTTTGTAAAGCCATCTTCCATTTTGAAGTAAATCCCCTCCTCCCTCGAAATGTCCCTTTTTTTCCAAAAGTTTTGCATAATTTTTTTATCTAATAAAAGGCGTTAGAATTTGTATTGTTTTGTCGTGATTATTTTCCGCGTGATTATTTCTAAAGGAAAATCGGCTGTTAATTTCCCATATTAAAGGGAAAAAATATTTAATAAATATTTCATATATTTTCAACAATGCAATAATCTCGAGCATGAATTCTAAGCTTTTAAAATAATAACTACTGGCACGCGCGGATTCACAGAAAAAAAATCCAGGAATTAAAAAAGAAACCTTACACAGAAAAAAGTTTTAACATCTCTTAAATTTTACATCAGCACTCACATTTCTCCCTTTTCTTTGTACTTTTTAAATTTTTGAAAACAGGAATTTCCGATGCTCTCTTTATTTTTAACGTAGGCAATTATGTGTACAATTTTATTTGATAGTTATATATGTGCTTCTGTTTTTTTCTGATTTGCGTTATATACCATGTACAATTAAATCAGACTGTTTCAGCCAGTATAAAAATAGAGCTTCAGGAAAGAAATGGGGCTCACTTCTGGATAAGTCAACAGTAATTCCTTGCCTATATCTACCAGCTTGGTCTTCTTTAGACTTCCCACTGATCGTGAACGTTTGCTGGGTTAGATGTATACAATATGGATGACAGATTCGAATTCCTGCCCACTTTTTGACCATGGAATGAAAATCATTTCAATCTATGCCTGGCACCTTTAAGGTATCCGACTACGTTCGGAACCGCGATTTTGCAAATGTGTATAAGTGGTTAATATTTATGATATTTAGTGTCACTTAGATTAGAAAATGTATATAAAATTGTTTTAAGAATATTATTATAATAAAAAATTATTTAAGTACATTATTTTGACAAAAAATGAACATAGAATAACCAATTTTTAAAATGTTCTCCTTTTTTGAAAAATGCTTCTTTTAAAATAATATTTTGCCTCTATATAGCTCAGACCTCTGTACAGAGGCTCAACTAGGTTTTTTGAGATATATAACTTAAAAATGGGTTTATCCATGTTTTACCATATATAGCAGAGGGGACAAATTTTAAGAAAAAAACGCCGATAATTATTTCAATTGGTTGTAACTCTTAAAATAATGTGTATTTTTCAAAAAAAAAAAAAAAAATTAGCTCACACAGATGGAAAAGCTTGAGCTTAAGAAAAATTTGCAAATTTTCATTAATCATAAAAAAATTCAAAATGATGAGAAAAGGTTAATCAAAGTTGCTCCTATTTCTTCAATGACGATGTTCTCCGTGCCGATATGTCCATGCACATCAGGAGAAAGAAAGAAATTGAGGAAAACTATCCCAAAGAAACAGCCCTATGTTTCCGTACGTGTCTTCAAGATGGGTCGATTCTTGGGATTGAATGTCCGTTCACTCCTCTAATGCGAAGAGAAAGGAAAATCGGGATGAAAACAGGATTGAGAGTAAAGAATGTCGATAAGGTAATTCTTCTGAGTTACTGTGTCTCTACCCCTAGTTCCCATCTCGGGTTGCATCCCTACCTTGACTGCCTTGGGAACACTTAAGAAAAAAATTGTAAGAACAAAAAATAAAGTTCTGTCAGTTCTTTTGTTTCTTTTGTTCTTGGAGAAAGAAAAAACATTCCTATGGAAACGTTTCTCTCTTGGGAGGAAGCCGGCTTCACAAGGAAATTTTTATTTATAGAAACCAAAATATGAATCATTGTGGCAATAAAAAAATACAGAGACAATCGACTCTTAAGAAGAATGTGTAGGGCTATTGTTAATTTATTAATTCAAATAAGTAATTAAAGGAAACTCCCATGCAAAATTTTAAATCTCTAGTTTTACTACTTCTAGAGATTTCGTGATTAGCCAGTCACTTTTCTCCTTTACATATAATATACAGATGATAGCAGAATACAATTTCGTGCAACAAATGTGCCGTTTCGAGTAATTTAACAGAATTGAATAAATGCATGTTCAACTGTTATCTTACATGTGATGGAAGCACTTCTGAAACTTCTGCTTTCATGAAATATTCGCATATTGTTGTAAGCCCTGTGTGTACAATAAATGACAACAAAAAAAAAAAAACCCTGCAGTTCTTGCGTGCAAACTCTGAGGATCACTCGCGTCTGCTTTTGATGCATCGTTACACGCAGGGTGTTGAGAACAACCTAAACTTTTCCAAGGTGTATTTTATCAAGAAAGATTTTATTAAGTTAATTGTCATATATGTTATTAAAATGCAAGATGTTTATTGAATTAAACAAATAAAATTGTGAAACTTATTTAAAATAAATCAGATTGATTTTGATATCAAGACAAACTAGAAATTTCTCACTTAAAGTAAAATTATTTACATAATCTTTTCTTGAAAACGATATACTGATCAAAAAATTAGAGGAAGATATGGATTAAACGAAATTGCGCAAATATATATTCTGATAAATAACAAAAAACAAAACATTCATAGTCTACAGTCTGTGATACCCCCCAGCCTGGGGGTATCATCTCTTCATCTATGTGACCTAGATCTGTAGGAGGAAATGATTGATCACCCAAATTTGCCGTAATAATTATAATTTATTACTATTCCAATATATTGATCCAAACAACACAAGTCTTACTAGAGGGATATAATCAGGAATGATATAACGTAATTCAAAATTCTAAGTAAATAGTGCCTGAAATCCTATTCACTTATCTTTATTAGAAGTTATCTTAAGAATCTTTATCTGCCTTAAATTCCTTAAGTCGTTAAAGCCGTTCTATAATTATGATTCTATTTTTAATACCTTACCAACTGCTCACGGCCTTCCGCATCTCAGCAATCTGTCACCTTTTCCTATTCTACTATTCTACCACGCGAATACTGAAGTTCCATTATATATCTATTAACTAATCTGCATATCCAGGTTTCTTCTTGAGATGATTGGATATGAAATAACGACATTCTGGTTCCAAAGAATCCCCAAGAGAATTAGTGTGAAAATCCGATAAAGCCCCGCCACAAGTCTAGCAGAAAATAAAAGAAGAAAATTCCATACGCAAATAAATGTACATGGGGTCAAAAAGCAGAAAAATTATATAAGTGCAGGAATCGTGATTTCGTAGATGATGTTGTTTTTGGTTGTTTCAGTAGTGAAATTAATTATTTAGGATGTACCTTTGAGAATAGGTGGCTGACAAATGTTATGGCAATGTGATCTACCGGAATCAATGGTCTGATGTATCATCAAGAGTCTGTAATCCAGACAAATACAAAAAACTGTAATGGATGATGTTGAAGGGATAAGAAGTTTATTGTAAGACTGTGGAATCGATTCTAAGAAACAGGTTACGTTCGACGTTGGCCAGGATGAAGTGATTCAAAAGTTAACAAAGCAAATAATGACCAAAATATCCGTTAAAAAGATAGTCGAGACAGAAAAACTAAAACAACACAGATTCAAAGACAGTTTCATTTCAAAACAGGACAATGGGTCTCAATCCAAACAATCCAAAACAGGCTTAGTGTAAGGGGTCTGTATGCACGTAGACCTATAGTAAATATTCCACTGAACACAAGGCACGGGAGGCCCAAAGAAAATGGGTGTTGAATATCTATATTGGATGAAAAATGAATAGAGTCAGGTGATGTTTACTGTCCCAATTCAGTTTAGAGTGTGACACAAGACTTGTTTTGATATGGTGAGAAAGTCACACTTGAAATAAGCCAATATTCATTAAGAAAAGATCTTATTACAGTCTAGGCGGTTTGATGGTATGGACTGGTATCAGCATAGGCGGACGTACTAACCTACATATCATACGGAATGGCCATTTGAAAGCTCAGGGGTATGCCCTACAACCCCATGTACCATACAGTATCCCCATGGTGATTACACACACTTTGATGTACAGCAGGATAAAGCCATAAATCGTACAGTTCGTCTTGTGGAGAACTTTCTTGAAGCTGAAATTATACAGCGTATGGAGTGACGAGCATGTTATTCTAACCTACATAATATCCAGCTTGCTTAAGACTCATTTGGATGACGCATTCAGTGAGATCACTGCCTTCGCCTTCTGCACAGGACATCGAGAATACACTCCTTGAAGAGTGTAACAGTATCCCGCAAAGTCTCACAGAAAACCTTATCGCATCCGTGTTAAACAAGTATCAGGCAGTGTCAACAATTCGGGGGTTCACATACCATATAAAATATATCGTGTCAATTTTAAGCAAAAAGTTCTTTGTCATTTACATGTAACTAAATTGTTAGCCTAAAGCAAAATTTCATGTTCGTTATACCAATCTAAATAATTAAAGTTTCCATACAATTGTTTTTTGTTTCTTTTTTCTGTATTGAGTTTTTTTACAGCTGTATTCTCCCTTTTACGTCTATCCATCGCTATCGGGCAATGGTTTCTACACTTTTTGCTTTCTCCCCTGAGCAGTTTATAATATATATTTATGAATAATAAAATTTTGTGAAAGTAATGTAAAGGCTACAGGAAACAGTAAATATGTGTGATTATTTTTGAATATTTCCAAATCATTCAGAGCAAATTACATTCATATATTTTAAGCGTATAATTTTCTTAGAATAAAAGAGTAGTTAGTTTATATATATATATATTTACGTATAAATAATGTACCGAATATTTTGGGTTGTATCAATGTTTCTCTTACTATTTTCTGAGTCAATCAGATGCCTTAATTTTCTTGCGGTTAGGAAGTTTAATTCTCTAATTACACTGCAGTTTTACTAGATTAACTTCTCAATCTCTTCCAATAATATTGAAAGAGTCATTTTTGATTTAAAGAAAACAGAAAGGTGAGGACTCGAAGCATTCATTTCTGCTATATTTGTACGATAGTAAAATATTTGCAGTTGTCTAAGGCTACGTTTTCATTTTACAGATATATATATATATATATATATATATTGCGTTTTCCTAGTTAGTTTTTTCAACTGTTTGTCCTGAATCCATAAATTAATAGGATTGTTTATTATGGTTCTATTTTAGCTTTAAAATTACGCAATCCTTGAAGTTATTCTACTGATTGTCAGATTCAGTGCATAAGACATCCAGTAGTTGAAAAAGTCGTAATTGCTTCGGTCGAAATCGAATTGTCGTAAGCGAACTTCGGTACTACAAAGACAAAAACAAAACGTAATCACTCGGGGAGTGTTCACTACACTACAGATGATGTGTGTTTAGAAGGTTTTTATAGCTCAATTCTTTTAAGAGAGAATTAGTGCTTTAGAGCTGCAGTTTATATAACCCAATATCCAATTACAGAAAATATTGCCAGTTTCAGCATCTTTATTGGAAGTGAATGAGACGGAGTTTGTTGTTAGTGTTGTTGCAACACTGGCTACTGGTGATGGACTGGGAATTTCAGCTTTCGTTCAAGTGACGAGAACGAAACCTGAGTAAGCAACTTCCCTCCAAACTTCCATGCTAGGCCATCGAGAAGACTTTGAACCTCAAAATATATAATATATATCAGTCTACATACATGGCAGTTCTTTAGTGACATTAGGACTTGAACTTCCGATTCCAATTTCCTGTTACGAATTTTCAACCATGACCACTCGTTTGCCACGGCTACATGTCTGAGCTTCTGGCACTTAAAACAGGCAGATCAATCAGAATACACAGTTTATGTTGTTCATTGCTGGTATTAAAAAGTCTGTAACAATAAATATTTAGATGGAAAACCTTTTTATTTCTTCTTTCACCTGAATGATACCTTGATGAAAAGAATCAATAGTGGGCTAACGCTTAAGAGAAGTACTGCAGACCAGGCTAAAAATGACACCACATCATGACTGAATTTAATGATTTGTTGAGATTAGCAGGAAACGGAAAATTCAAAATGTTTTTTTCGACAAAAGTTATTTGATTTATAAAAAAAATATTAGTTTCTTTAGGTAAAAAATTATATTGATCGTAATATTTCTACGGATTTTCGTTCACCTTTTACCAAGAAGACACCTTATGGACAAAACATATTTTTCTTGGTTATTTAATAAAATAAACTATGGGTAAGAGAGGAAATTGCATCAATCTTTAAAAAACAATTAATTGAGAAACACTTTTTTCTGACTACGATCTGGACTGTCTTATTTTGGTATAATTCCAAACAACACGATGTTACTGGAAATCAAATGAATCACTAGTATATACCAGCATTAACTCCACAACAATTTTTCTTCAAGGGCTTTGAAAACACTTTGCGGAAACTTGCTGTCATGATTCCTAGAAACGGCTTCATGGTTGCTGCTTTGCTGTAGCGAACCATTGGGGCAAAGCAAATGCAATATGTTTTTCAAGTATGCCGTTTCCCTCTTTACGCGACGCAACATTAAATAAACAAACTGATCATAAAAAATTTAAAAGTTAGTAAAATATATATAAATTAAACTGCAAATAAAAGACATAGTAACTCCTGACGTGCAAAAAATAAACTAGGAAACTCAAATTAAAACTATTTATTATGATGCATAAATAAATAACAGTGATTAAGAAATAACTTTGACACATTTGTCCGAGACATTGGATAAAGTAAACAAAAAAAAAATAAAGTAAGTAATTAAAAATAAATTTTTGACGAATAGAGGAAAACAGAGATACATCTTATCTCGGGAAATTACACGTATTGTTTTTCAAATATTGTAATCCCCATAAATGAGTTATCATTCAAGTTCTCTTCGTAATCGTAACTCTAACATACATCTGAAAAGAACACACATATCAAGGCTTTAGTTTATAAAATGTAAATAAAACAACGTACTACTAAATTAATTCTGCATAGATTTCTTTTAAAGTACATTTTGACAATATGTTATAGCAACATTATTCAAACAAATGCTAATAAATGTTGCTTATAATTTCTATGGACGAGTATTATTACTTATGTGCATTTAATATAAGCCTTGGAATTTGGGGAAAAAAGTTTATTTATACAGTATTAAAATCCATTACAAGAATATTGAATTAAAGTATTATTTTCAGAAAAATTAAAATAAAAATATTGTTTTTATGAACAGTTTGGCAAAGTCGTACATGTTTTCTCATTTGATTATCCACTTCTATGCAAAATCATATTAATAAACAATAACAATTGACTTGAGATACGATATCTTTTACGTAATAAACAAATGTTCCATTTTTGATATTTTTTCATTAAAACAAGAAATGACCTGTATTCCTATGGTTTTATTTAATACTACAATACATTATTAGAAATTGTCCCCTTCACACCGCAGTACAAAATCTAACTGGATATATAAGGATAAATGTGGAATTTTTCCATCACAAGCAAAATGCATTTCGACTGAGCCAGCATTCAATTTAATAAGATTGGAAATTCAGAAAAAGAAATTAGATTTGTGTGGGTGAAATGAAATTCGTATCTGGGTGTAAGTTAAATGTGACAATAGATTCAGATATGCACAATTCTCTCACATAGCTAGATGCAGAATATATGAAGGATATTTGGAGATATACAAAGGAGAGAAACATAAGCCATCAATTTTAATCATGAAGTGATGGTTAAATTACTTAATTTAACTCCCCCCCATTTATTTCAGTTTTATTAATTAGTTCAATTACTATAACAAATTTAGGTATCCTGCCATCTATATTTTAATTCATGAATTCAGTTGAAAACTATTTGCTCTGTGATATATTTCTTTTGTATGCTTTCTATTTAAATTAATCTGTTCATTTTCAAATGTCTAATGCCATGTCTGTAAGACAAAGCTGTAAATATATACGAGTTTCACTTGATATTTGAAGGAATTTTTAAATGCAGAAATTACATTAGTTAACATTCAATGACGAATGAGTCAAAAGTTTTAGAACTAAAGTTACTCAATTGGTAGCTTTGAAATAAAGCGTATTTGAATCATTTCAAATGCGTTTTGTTTTCCTTATGAAAGAGATTTTCTTAAAAAAAATATTATTTAAATTATAATTTTATTTATAAACGATTTGAAACTTCAAGTCCTTTAAAATTGTCAATTTATAATAATGTATTTCTCTAATAATTTCCTTTATTTTAAAACAGATTTAACCCTTTATCTACCGCATTATGATTTACTGCAGTTTTTTTCATGCAATATTTTTTTTTTTTGATATACTGCTTTGAAACATGGATATTTATAAACAAAATAAGCAAATTTGGGAGATTTAATCCATTAGAGCTAATTAATAAATTAAAGATATTCATCTGTAAAATTGGTTACATACACTCTTCACTTAAAATAAATAGTCAAATCGTTTTCTGTGGTCTTCATTAACATATAATGAAAAATAAGACACTTACCTTTTGACTTTAACTACTTTTTCGGAAAAATTCTTCGCATTTTGATCAAATAATCAGCTGAAAACGCAATTTTTGCTATAAAACTATTTGACTTCCGAATAAAATATTCATCATAGAACCCGTGTGGCCATATATCTTGGGAGAGTGGATTTTACAGAATATTCCTGCTAAGTATCGTCAGAGTATTCTTAAAAATGATTATTCTATGTAATTTTAAGTGAGTGGTACTTACAGGTAGAAGTACCGTCGGTAGATAAAGGGTTAATAATATAATTTTTATAAGAATTAGGATTTTTTTTTAAAGTAAGAGGGGAAAATACACACACGTGAACTATTTTTCAAATAAAATCAAGTATCACAAAACAACATTCATAAAATGATGAAATTAAATTCAAGTTATTTCTAAGACCTTTACATAAAAAACAGTCAAGAATCTTTTTAGCAATTGCAATACCGTTACTCTTGAATACATTTTCATGCTGTATTTAGTATTTCGAACATATTCAGGCTTGGAAGTTAAAAGGAATTTTACCCTCCATCTTCTCATTAACCTTTATAAGGTCGAGCGAAATTGTTGTTAACAGTGCTTGAGGCTTAATGAAGTAAAACCATGGAAGATTCTAAAATCTGTTGAGTGGAATAGAGATGTTTGGAGCAATCTTCTTAAATAATTTCCGAAAATGTCTGAAATAGCAATTATATCTTCAAACTTTTGGTTTCTGTGAAACGCATTGGATTGCAGATGCAAGAATTTCTGGAATTTCAATTATCCGGAAGGGAACTGGAATCCCGGAAAAGTTATATAGAGAGGAAATGTCCGAAAGGGAAATGAGGAAATTATTCTCATTTCAATAGGATTGTAGGTGGATGAGAGATATGCTTAAGGAATATAGGTAACTGCATTATGTAGAAGATATTTCTTGCCACGTTAATTATTATGAATTTTTTGTCACAATAATAATTTAAAAATGACTCTAAATTAAAAAGCTAACAAGTAAAATAATTTTATAAAGATATCATATTGTGAATACAATCGAGGAAAGTTTTTTGTTCACAAGTCTTAGATTGATGAGTACTAATATTAAAATGCTGTGTATGAAGTGATATTTTAAACCATATGTAAATATTTCAGCAAAAATCAAAAATTATTGATCAGTGGTGTGTTATCTCTGTTCTGCAATTATCATTTTAAATATGATATGGTTAATTAAATTTCATTCATAACAATTAATAAATTAATGAAATGCGATAAAAGATACAGTGTAAATGTAATCATTTTTCCCATTTATCTTAAAAAATAAGAGCAAAATACAATGATATTTGTAACATACTTTCGACTTTCTATATATCTCTCTGATTTGCAAAGTTGACCAGCATATTTTCCTTTTACAATACGAACTTTAAATTATGAATGTAAAGTTCTAAGCCAAAAACGTTTGAAGAAAATATTAACAAAACACAAAATTTTGTCGTAAATTAATTAGAAAATATTCAAAAAAGCCCTCAGATCTATTATACTTCGTAAATAAGCATTTAAGCTGTGAGTGTTGCAATTCAATCGAATATTCATAGCACCACTTACTTTTTTAAAATTGCAAATACCCTTAAAAAAATGACAAAAAAATGTTTCGTATGTTAATTTTGTAAGGCAATATATTAAAATACTTTTAATTTTCCATTTTTAAGTACAAAAGTCAAAAATCGTGACTAATTTAGTAAGAGCAGATGACACATCCTGTATGCAATTATTGACTTTAAAACATGTTTCGGGTCGAAAAACACATTTTGGAAAATATAAAGCAAAGAAAGAGATTGCTCTAAAAGTTATGTTGATAATTAATATAGATTAGCAATAATTATATAAATTAATATTAATAATATTAATTTGAAATATTTTTTGAAAAATAACTGTATTATTTCAAAATTTATAACCACTAATATTAATATTGCAAGTGATTTTACGTAGTACAAAAAAAAATATATATATATATTCTATTCTTTTGTAAAAAGGATATTAAATATATACTTTCTTGCTGGTCAGTTTAAAAATAAATAATATTCTATATAAATAAAAATAGATGATTATAATTTTAGGTTTTCCGTAATATTATTTACCAAATAAATCATAACAGAACAAATCCCAGTATCCCCTTTTAAAAAATGTCTCGTATTTAAACGACTAAATTAAGAAGTCTGTTTCTATACTCACAAAAATAATGCGTAAAATTGTGATACAGAAATATACACAATTTATTTAATTATAAAAACATGTTTGTTAGGGGATTGAGAGTAACACATAAAATATTTTAATAAATAATATTTTAAAAGTTAAAGAAATATGATCTCTAAGATCAGCTTTGAAGTAAAATTTCTTTATAGTGAGCTTTCAAATAACTTGTAAAAAAATAAACAGGCAATTTAAAATATTCTCCCAAGTTTCGTAGGAAATACGGACGCCATTTAAAATTAACACATTTTTCTGTTGTAAAATAGTTTTAAAAATATTGACCCCATTCGTATCATCCATGCAATACTATTAAACACATAATCCTATTCGACTGCAACACTAGGAATTAACTGAACCTCATCCTTCGGATGTAAGCTTTAAATCTCAACGAACTAATTATAAGACTTCAAGAAATGTAAAACTAGTTCTCATAGTTAGATACATATTTCACCTAATGTAAAACTAAAATAAATAAATTGTCGAATTATTCTAATAATAAATGTGTGATCACCTCTAAATTTAATACGTTGACGACCTTGACTTCCGATGCTGCTATTTAAGTTATCGGGAATTAAAATAGGAAACGTAAAACAGGACCGATATAACCATTGTTTCAGTTCATACAATGACTACGGAGTAGGACTGAAAGTGTCAAAGATTTTATAAAAGCCAAATATTCTCTATCGGATTCAGATCTACAGAATGAATAGGAAATGCTCTTCGTTTCTAATCGCGATACTTGAAATAGTCAGCAAAAAGCACTGCTCTGAGGAGTCACGAATTATCATCTATCAGGGAAAAAATTATTACTTATATCAAAAACGCATGAGCAGGAATATTCAACAATCAGATATCATTCTGATATCCTACACCAGAATTTCTTTATGGAACACATATATGTATCCCTGCATAAACCATGATTCTCCCATGTCTATCACTGTATATTGTAACGATATTGTAATGGTTTTATTTAGTGCATTATTAAGTTCAAGTTAGCAAAACACCTGAATCTCTATGTTGTGCAAACCTCGATTCGTCTGTGAAGAATACAAAAGACAACATTCGTTCGTTAGGAACATTTGTCGAATTTTCTTGACAGTTCTAAACGGACACATATCTACCGATGGTCCAGGGGGAAAACACAAATAGTCGTCTGGAATAGAGACCTGCATTTGGAAAGCGTCTTTGCCCCATACTAGCGGATATTCTTGTTCAGAATGGGACAGAATTACCTGGAGCGACCATAGATATATTAGTGTCTATTCTCTTTCGAAATAAAAGAGCTAAGAAACAAAAGAGAATAAAGCTTTACTCAGAGATATTGTAACAGGTGTTGGAAGAGTAACATATCTTCAGACTCAGATAATTCAAAATAATCCTCTTGTTTAGTGATCGGAAGACTGCCGATCTTTCATAGAAGTCTGTTGTTTTGGGATTTATTTCTATGTATTTAAAAAAAAAAAAACAATTGCAAAGCATATTTACTCTACCGTTGTTCTTTG
Source organism: Trichonephila inaurata madagascariensis (assembly GCA_019973955.1). NCBI lineage: Eukaryota > Metazoa > Arthropoda > Arachnida > Araneae > Nephilidae > Trichonephila > Trichonephila inaurata. The sequence goes on from BMAV01005240.1 coordinate 65,158, forward strand.
TAACTCCTTTTCTATGCTTTACTTATTTACTTACATGAAGTCAATACCAATCATGAAATTTGAACAAGAGATATCCTTAAGATACCAACATAAGTGACATAAACACATTCCATATTTGAATGCATGATACAGGGTTAATAAAACATTTATTGAAATGAATTTAAAAGAAATTACACTGTGTTTCGTTGAAAAACATTAATTTATTAGAGTTTTGAATCAGCAAATCAATTATTACATTTCGCTGCATTACTAATTCATGTGACGAATATCTTTACAATATTGGTGATCATTGAACAGTGGAGCCCTATATGGTGACGGGTTTCCTCTAATAACATGAGCCCAGAACAAACTGCACCATTGAAAAAATGAATGTAGGGCTATTTAAGACCTTTTCACTATACTTTATAGTAGTTAGGTAGAATATGTCAAATATACGCAGGGGTGTAAAACCGTTCAACATAATTTGCTCAAATCGTTACATATCCCTCTCTGTTCAGTGATAAAAGATGAATGGTATCGTTTCCAATACACTTCCGATATACTATGCCTAGAATTTGTCTCCATACTGGATTTTAATCCTTCCTTAAATAGCACGGTTCTCCAATACAGTCTGCGCCAAGACGCATGTTGTTTGCTATATACTATATGCACACTTTTGTCTGATGCATTCAGCGAAAGAAAAACAATGGAAGAGTTAATGGCGAATCTTTGCATGAAACATTTAGACAAATGTAATCGAGTTTCAATTGCAGCCCACAGTTCACGTGACCCTACTTTAGTTTTAAAAGTTCTGGATTAAGCTGTGAAAATGTAGAAGTTATGTGTTCAATGTTGAATGTGTCAACCAATTATCCATTTTTATCGCTTGAATCTTTTCATCAATTCAGGTCATCTCGATATGAATCAAGATCTCGATATGCTTCTACCAATTGCAACCAATACTGGAGATTAAATTTAACTTTGAAGCAACCAATGCTTTTGATTGGCTTACCACTAGTCTATTGATATTTTTTCCTATCCCTCTTTGTATCTATATTTGTATGTATATATATATGACATGATTTTAGAGTCAGAAACAGACTTAGTTTTAAAAAAAAAGGTCATCTGACGCAAGAGGCAGAGAGAGAAAGCACGCCACCGAATAATCTTAAGTGGGTTAAACACTTAAAACACCGATCGCGGCGTTCATGAGTGCTCTTGAAAGTTAATGCTGACATATAGGGCTATTAAATATAACGATCTGGAATTAGACATGTTTATTGGCTAGGCAATATGTTCGGAAGAAATAAATGGATCTCATTAGTTTGATATTTGAAGAGTTGAGGAGGTAATATAAAAGTGAATTACTAGGTAGGGGATTTAATTTTTAATCTAATTTAATTATCCTTACACACACACACA
>BMAV01005241.1:0-87542 GCA_019973955.1 Trichonephila inaurata madagascariensis
TTTAATACATTATGTTCTGTTCAATCAATTCAAATCATATCAGCTAGCGCACGGTTTTTTTATCTATTTGGGGGGAAACGATGAAATTGGGGCTTTCGTCACCCTAAAGGAGATGATCAATTCACGCAAGATGTTAAAATAACGGCTCTTTTGATGTTTTTTTTCCTTTTTGGGTTCATAAACATCACAGCTTATCTCAGTTTTGGAACCCCGGGGGGTCGAGGAAACTTTAGTTGACCTCTCCCCAAAGGTTAGCAAACAAAGGAAGCCGTGCTTTTGCAGGCTCTTGAAAAAAATAATAATGCCCCACGGACGCTGCTCATATGTCCCGGTGGCGGAAAACTTTGGTACTAACTGTTCGCGTGGCATCATTTATTTTTTCGGGCCCGGAAATTAAAAATCACGAAAAATTCGGACTCTTGCTCGGTATTTCGTTCCGAGTTTTTGGCAAATTTGAGGGAACGCTTCACACACAGATTCGGGATTTTTCGGATAGTAAAAGGGCCATCCACACTTGGCGAATTAACGTGAGGGATCGCACAAGTACAACACCCTCAAGATCAAAAGATTTTCCCTTTCGTCAGATCTATTTCCCAGTGGATCCCGTCTCATTCAACATTCAGGGAACAAAGGAAACAGCAGCCGGGCTGGTGCTGGTAAAACCCCACAACGCCGCCCCCTCTTACTTATTTAAAATTTTTCAAAGTAAAAAAGAAAAGAAAGGCCTTTGGATGCCCCCACCGCTGCACCCATGGTACCAGGCAAATACCCTGGGGGCCCCCTTGGTTCGGCGGTGAGATAAACACCCTTTTATTTTCCTTATAGTCATCTAGTCATTGATTTTTTGTCGTGGCTTTAAAACTTTTAAAATTTTTGCCAAAGTGTTCTTCTGCTCGGCCTCTCCTACCCAAATTTTATCTTTTTTTGGGGGGATTACTGGCGGACTTGGTTAAGACCCCCTATTGGTTTTGGACTTCTTCAGGGGTGAATGGACTCATGGACCTGATCTAGCTCTCGGTCTCGGGGATGGCCCCAAAAAAAAGTAAGTGAATTAGTTAAATCCCCGAACTGTTTTGTGAAATAATGAAATGAAAGTATAAACCCCTTTTTTTGTAGGGATGATATTTAATATCGTAAAACTTTTGATATGGCTAGGATCTGCTGGGGGCCCTCCCCGTCATTCCCCCCCCCTTCTATATCTTTTGGGGAATACCTCGACCCGAGCCTCCGTCCATTTGGACCTGGCTCTTCGTCCCCCTAACTGCTCTTCTATTTTTTTATAAATTTTATGCTCTAGGGCTATTCCACATAATTTTAATTGTTTTAAATTTTTTTAAATTTTTTAAAAATTTTTTTAAAACCCCAATTTTGGCTCCTTGATTGGACTTGAGATTTAAACAACTGTTCCTCATCAGACCCCTCCAGTCATATACTTAACTCCCATTGGGTAGGCATGGGGGGGCTTAACACTAAAATTCATGCTCCCCTGTTTCCCAGGGGCGAAAATTCCCCCCCGGGGTTAGCTTTTTGGGGCTTGATTTTTGGAGGTCGCCCTATTTTCATGTATCCGGGCTTTACGTGGTTTGGCCCCTCCCCGGGACTTCCCCCCAGGGCTTCCCCATTAATAACTCGAATTACTACCGGTCGACCGCACCGGGTGGATTCAATTTTCCCATGAGCTCTTCAAATATTAAAAATTTTTCCAAAAGCCCCATTCCTTCCCCCTCATTTCACGTTTTAAACAAATTTTTAAAATTTTAAATTTTTTTTCCCCATAGCTTTAGGTCTTTGACCCCTGGCCAAATACAGGATAAACCCCCGGGGTCCTTTAACAGCATTTTTCCAATGCAAATCCTGACTAGTTCATTTCATCATTTCACTGAAACTGTTCGGTTTGAAAAACACTTACTTTTTATCATGGAAATGACATTGAAGAGACGTTATTTTAAATATTGTCAAAATGCTGTCCAGAAGGGGGAGAACACCCTGGGAGATCAGATCCTTGTTCCCTGCGACATATATATAGAAAAAGGTATCTCAAATAAACTGCATTATAATTTATTACATAACAATATTCTTAAGAATTTAGCGTTCTAGAGGTAGACAAGAGAAGAGTGCAATGCGATTTAAATCTAATGTGAGGTATAATTTTTCTGTAGCGAAAATATCACTTATGATTGTGTAGCTGCCGCTGAAACTCAATAATAGCCTTCTACAGGTCAAGGCTGACTCACTGATCTCACTCAGAGTTGAGCCTATCAGACACGATGGCCTTCCATCGGTTGATTTCAACTTTAGTTTAAGGTCCATTCGTCTAATCATGGCGTAGGTGGTCATCCACTAGGTCTGGTCCTTTCAATCTTCGAAAAAGTTATTTTGGTAGGAAAAATATTGACATATCGGCCCAGTCACCTAATGCGCGTGATGTTTTTGGCTCCACACAATGTCGAAGTTCCCTTTATGTTTTATATTTCCTGTAAATTTCAAGATTGTAAGAATTCTCTCCCTTATTGTTCTCTTGAATAGATCCCGGGTACGAGATTTTTCTTTCTGCTTCAAAAATGAGCGCTTTTCTAGCACCTACACTTTGTGAAGATCAACATTCCCTTCCATACAAGAGCAGCAGTAGGCTAGGTGCAGAATTTTATATATATACTCAACATGAGATTGTTTATAGAAAATGACTTGTGACGGGCTTTCATCGCGATTTCCATTAATGCCTCTTGTAGAGGCTCTTTGGGGCCAGAATGGCAATTCTTTCCCAACCAACACCAGGAGAAGAACATGAGAATGTAAATTAGGAATCTTATAAATAGCAGAAGTTTGCTTGCCCAGCGTTCGTGTGGGGTGACCCATGGCAAGAGAGCTGCCATAAGGGTTTATGTTTTGCAGGTGAAACACCCAATTAGGGTTCAAAGTTAGAAATTACTAGTTCGTGATTAACCCCACCTTGCCTGTGTATTTAAGATAAAGTTGAACTACCCATTTCACAAAGGATTCAGGAAACTACACGTCCAGTACGACCAAAAGGTAGCTGTACTGGGGATTTGGCGATAAAAGCGTCTTCAATTAAGATATAAGGAACTAAGTGTATTAAGAAGATTAACAATAATCTGTAAGTTAAGATATAGTAGTCAGTTAAAAGTGGTTAGTTGTGGCCGCAATTGTAATATTTCTCACTCCCGAGTCACTTTCCTATAGTATTATTACATCATTGTGTATAGTGAAGATAAGTTAGGAATCCTTGTAAACTGAATAAGTAAGATGAGCCAGTACATTTTCTACCGGGTTCTTAAATTTTCCTACAGAACAGGTCACGTGGAAATAACGCAGAAATGGGGCACCCTCTGGCACATGCCTCACAAACTTAGAACCTAAAGTGAGTTTCTGAGGCCATGAAATTTTCTATTAGCCCAAACTAACTTTATTGTTTATTATGCACTAGTATGGCTGGAAATTAAGGTGCAAGGCCAGAAAGTAGCCTGGAAACGAACCGGAAGGACAAAAGATGAAATCAGAAGGCACAACTGACTCCAAATTCAATAGCTTGCGTGTAGGTATGTAACATCACTTCGGGAGTAGGTGTCGAAAGTATCTTAAGTACTGGCTGTACATGTTACATTTCCTATGAAATTTCTTCCGCAGTGCACTTTAATGCAGAACTACATGTCGAGGTTTCTGCTTTAGTGTAATAATATATATCTGTGATCAGTGGTCCCACACTCCCGTTTCCCTGCCAGGCTTTGTGCAAGTTTCTGCCTAATAGACATGAGTATTTCCTATTTTTTATTTACTAGATGTGTTTTCTTTCGAGTTTGTGCGACTTTAACCGGGAGCTGAGAGAACCTTGGTACGGCTTGTTACCAGCTTGGCTTTAGCTGAGCTAAAGCAATACCAATACCTCGCATGTGCACAAAGTATCGTTATATCGAGGTATATAAAATATAAACAACCAACATTCTGCCACCCCTTCAGCTGGTCGCTGTATAATTATCAAACGTTGACTGGTCCACGGTGATAAAAAGATTTTAGGAGTACTGCTATGGAAGTAAGTGGTTTCTTATACTGTGATCCACGCAGGAGATTTCCTTTTTGAGATTACTCGAAGAACACCTCTCTAAAATTGTGGCCCCGAAGGTCTTTAATTTTATAAGATTTTCTTACAGATTCACAAGAAGGTTTCATTACCAGGAAAAATGAAAGGAGATATTGCCATCTAAGATTAGTCCTAATCTGGCATTATGAAATGAAAACTCTTCTAGAACATGTATTTCGATGAGAATATTAATTTCGTTTTTTATTGTTTTTAACTGCATAGATCATTACACAGCGTAATATTTTCAAAAAGTGGAAACTGTGTGAACAGCGTGGGGAACAGGGTGAAACTGCGAAGATTTCAGGTAAGGCTCTGTGCCATTGTACGTAAAAGAAATTCAGCACCATCTCCCCATTATAAAGAATTTTAGTGTATTTTGAAGTACATTGTTTGTTTAAAGTTAGTAATTTGCAATATTTTATTTCCTCATATATATATATATTTATATATAATTAGATGCTTTTTTTCTTAGGGAAAAACAAGTAATATAAAAAAAGAGTTATGTCAATTCCTGCTTAAATCAACAAAGAAAAATTTTATTTTAGCTACTTTTTATTAAAACCAGTTTACAATTAATGTCAATAATAGTATAGCACAGAACAAGAGATACATTATGACACTAGAAGTATTAGAAATTTTTTATTCCCCATTACATCAATCAAGTATAAATAGTATGCTCCAAAACAATGCATTTGTATATAGGGTTTCAGTTCAGCTGAATGCTTTAAAAACATTGAGAAGAAAACCTTTTTTCCACCAAGTTTTGACACAAGTTGCCAAAAATGATGCCAACATGGCTGTATTTGTAATTCTTTAAATAATTAGTTTTTGGTCGGTGAATTTGTGTTAATTCTAGTGTAAAGTTCACTATATATTTGTCTAATTCCAAACAATCGTATATAGGAATTTCAGCTCAAGTGAGAGCATTAAAAGAAATATATTTTTGTAACGATTGAAAATTCCCACCAAGATATAAATAAATAAATAAATAAATGCTGAGAGTGTGAGCTATTAGCGGGAATTGAAAAGTGTTAAAAAAGAAGGATTGTATAAGTAGAAGAGACATTTGAAGTCTTAAGTATTGAGGAACCATAAATCACAGCCACATTTTTGGGGAGTCAGCGCGGGATGTTCCAAAATCACTTGGCGGTCCACGATGCCAGGTTGATTCATAAAGGGGCGTTGCGATCGAAGCTTAAGAATCCTTTGCTGTACCACACCAAAGTAATTTCTGCGGTCGATATCATTAGGAGGAGAAAAGGAGGAAGTCCGAAATGCTTACAACATTGAACCGATCGCCACGGCATCGAGTTAGAAGAGTTTTTTTGTCAAAGAGCTCTGTAACTGGCAGATTTCACGAAGACTGTAACGATGATGACGACTAGTATATTGTATACTTTCTCTTGTTCTTACTTCCAATATTTACGTTATTTACATTAAAAACAACTACGTGATAAAACTGGCGTATCGTTTATATCTGACATAGATTTAAGGTATCCGACTTTCCTAAAAATCATGATTTTTTCAAAATTCGACAGAGAATTTTTTAATTATTTTTATTTTTTATGATTTTATTGTATATGCCATCTTGTGGCTGAGCCAAAATACCCAGTTTTACATTTTTCATTCACTGGGAACTAAAAAAATTACAAAGGTGTGAACGGCAAAAGAAAGGTACTTCCCTTGACTTTGCACAAGATGTCAAACTTTAAAATGCGTTTTACTTTGAAATATGTTTTTCCAAAACTCAGAAGCGAGGACAGCATTGCTCAAAAAGTTTTGAAAATAATTTCAACTGGAAATTTTTTGTAGATGTTTTGTATAACTTTGATAGAAGTGTGTTTGACCTTCAGACTTATCAATCACTTATTTTTTATTTCCAAAATATATAGTCCTTTATGTGAATATAATCATTGTTTTTTGAAACAGAATTTCATGGCAAGTCACTAAGAATGGAAGGTATTTTATAGTTTTTGTAAGGATTCAAAAATATCGTATGCTTGAGGTCGTTTCAAAAACATGAATAACAAACGTAACTCATTAAAATTGAAAAAATTAAATTTGTTCAGGAGGTTTTGGCACAAGAACAGGCGTTTATGTAATTTTGTACATTTCACCAGTTTTTTCCCTTTTAATAATTATAATTTTTTTTTCTGTTTTCAATTTTACGATTTTTTTCTGAAAATATACTAAATAAATCAAAAAATCAATAAAAAAATCCCCATATTTCCATTTCTTCAAAAAAAAGTTATCGCAAGTAGTCGGATACTTTAATTTGAAATACATTGACTTTGTTACCAATTTAGTTCCATGATTATGCATATAAATCGGAATACAACTTGTTCTATTACTAAATATATTTCTGGCCCCCGTTTTTTTCAATAATGATATCATCGATTATACTTTTTTTAAACTTCTCAAAAACTAAGCGTATGAAAATAAATTATTTAAGAGGAAAAGTTGATTTTCTAAATCCATTTCGTACTTGAAGTATGCCAATATAACTTAAAAGTCACCAAGGAGTTTTCAAAGATAAAAAATGTATCTCATTATCTTCATCTCTGTACAGTGGTACACCCGTACTTGTCTTACACAAGCCACCACTACATCCTGTCATATCAATTCACAAATCGAGAATATGATCACCAGGGATAATGATAATAAAACGTATCACAGGGATAATTGCAGCTTGGCCAATGCGTGCCAGTTTCCATAACGAAACGCTGATGAAGGCTCCAAAAGGTATGCATTCACAAAATTTTATCATTTTGGACTGAGAAAAACATTTCTTCAAGCTATATATAAAAATAATTTTATTTATCAAAATATTCCGCTGCATATCAAGAAACCGCTTTTCCGATCCCGGGATCACCGCAATTGGCGCATACATACCAATATAGTTAGCATTTTTATTTTGGAAAATATCGATATCTCCTTTTCAATTTTTCCAACGGCCCATTTAAAATCCAGCTATTGGTTTACTCTGCACCCTATACGCCGCCGCCGCCGCCGCCTGCTTATATATATATATATATGCTTATATATATATATATATATAAATATATATAATTTCAATGAAATCACAACTTACGGGAATCCAGCAAAAAAACGAAACTAAATGAATCCTATAACATAAAATCCCATTTCAGAACAATAAATGGCGAATATAGAGACAAAATTCTAACATTTTTTAAAGCAAAATTAAAAAATTTATATAAAATAAAAATTTATAAAATATCCAAGTGCAACCTCAGACTGGGACCGATAAGTGGGGTTAAACTGACACATATATATATATATACTTGTACAAATTTAAAATTGTTTTGGGACATTTTGACAAAAAAAATATTTAAATGCAATATTTCGGCAAAAATTAACTTAGAATAACCTCTTTTCAAAATGTTCTCCTGTAGTGAAAAATGCTTCTATTATAATAATGTTTTGCCCAGGCCTAGCTGAGAGCTTTCTTACAGAGAGGGCTTTCAACTGTGATTTTGAAAAATTCTCATTATTTTCAAGGTGCAGAATTTGAAATAATTATCGGCGTTTTTATCTTTTAAATTTACTCCCCTCTGTTGTCATAAAACATGGATAAACCCACTTCTAAGTTATATATTTCAAAATTTGGTTTAGCCTCTGTACACAGATACGATCTATGAACAGGCAAAATATTATTATAATAGAAGCCTTTTTCTCAAAAGGAGACTATTTTGAAAATGGGTCATTCTATGTTCCTTTTTTGTCAAAATATTGTACTTAATTAATTTTTTATTGTAATACTATTCTTAAAACAATTTTATATACATTTTTTTAAATCTAAGTGACACTAAATATCATAAATATTATCCATTTATATGCTTTTGCAAATTCACGGTTCCGAATGTAGTCGGATACCTTAACTAACTAGATATGTACCTTAAGGATCGATCTTTTCTATGATATATGACAACTATGCCCTTCTGGAAGTCAAACAGCTCTGAATTTCATGGCACCCCTTGCATGTGACTAATGCCAAAGCTGTTTCCTACACGATTTTTTAAGTACAAAAGGCGTGACGTAGATCAGGACCACAAATATCCTCATTTGCATGAATCTCCAAATAATTATCAGTAGATAGTGTATATGTATATATATGTCTAACATATATAGAGAAAAAGAGAGTCACTCATCAGGAGATCTCTGGATTTATTAGATCTACATACTTGAAATTTGGCAGGGATGTTCCTTTTTTTGGGAAGAGTTCCAGTAGGAACGGTTTTTGTGGAAATCGCCTAACAAGGAGAGTTGTGAGTGGTTAAAGAGGTGTTATGGATAGAAACCTCCCTTTTAATCGCTAAAATTACAGATTTGAAATTTTTCAAGCCTGTTTCTTTGGGTAAGCATCTTATAAGAGCGGGATTTGAGAAAATAAAATTTAAAAGGGCGCTTTAGATAATGATAAAAAACATTTCGTTTTTGAGCTACTAAGCCAACAGACTTGAAATTTGGTGCACAAGTTTCTTTTGTTGAGTGGTCCAAAGTTCCAAAGAGGGTTAATTAGGCTTATATATACGAAAAAAATTCCGTTTTGGGTCTATTAGACCTAAAAACATGGAATTTATTAATTTTGTTTCATGTTTCTTTTGTTGCATAGAGATCAACTAAGAGCATCTTTTTCGCTAATCGACTCCAAAAACAGATTTAAAGGAGTATAAAAAATAAATATGCGTTCGTTTTAGAATTTTAAGTCCTGTCCTTTTTAGTCAAAAGTAGGAGAGATTAGAAGGTTTTAGAAGGTAATCTAAATTTTAATACTATGACTCAGATATCAATCACTTAAAAAATGTATATGATCGTACAATTTCATGAAATACCTAGTGAAGCGGGCGGGTAACTACTAGTAAATACACACACATATATCGAAATCTCTCCCTATGTACATGATGCCCCAGAATCATTGGGACAAACTTTAAGGGGAGCTAGGAGACATCACAAGGATTCATATTTGCATAGCAACCCATGGTCGGAAACATCTTCGTTCGGCACAAAGTGACGTTATTCACAAGAGCATTTAAGGAAGCAAAAATGCATTACCGCAGTTATTTGAGCTGTCATCCCCTGCAGAGGGGAGTGGAATGTTACACAAACAATGAGCTGGCAGATATCGTTGGGTGGGTGACTTAAGTACCCAGCTCTTTCGAGCTACAACCTCAGTAGGTATTTGAGTGACTGTAATTGATTGACTTTTGCCCTTTGTTAAGATTAAATGCTTTAAAGATGAAATAAAAATACTGGGGATCTTGGAAAAATAAAAAATCAAAATAATAAAATACATTAAAGTAGAGGAAAATAGCTTCAAAGTCGGCGCAGAGCACTAAAAATGAATGCAGAATCTCGATTTCTGGGTATGCGGGGCGAAGCCGACCAATGAGAATGCAGTTAGAATCTCGAGCAGTTGGTTGAAAAGAAAATCAGAAAACATCTTTTTTAAAAGCTAATAAAAATATAAAAACATAAAAAAAAATAGTATCTGGACATTTAATTTAATAGGAGAACAGTCGGAATAATTTTCCGAGGAAAATTAAGGAGTAAAAAGTAAAATTTGAAAAAGGAGATAATCTGGGGATCAAACACGGTGCGAAGCATCGGGAGCGTGCGTCTCCGACACTAGACCACGGGGTACTCGTGGAAAGAGGGGAAATAAGCATTTAAGATGGAAGAAGTAAATTTTAGGGAGAGAGAATGAATATTTACATGAAGAGGGGATCTGAGAGAATATTTCTAGGTCTGTTGAAATTTGGATCAGGAATATATGTTTCAATATTCAAGACCGAGAGATTATTAGAATTATCAATATAGTGAAAAAAATTAGTTGCAATCTTTTTAATAAATTGTCTAATTGACAACATTTTACTTGCGGCTCTGAGGTCAGAGTTCCTCATGAACCATCGAGAGTTTGACGAAGAATGATGCTTTCAGAAGCTTCAATTTGATTAATAGAATCAAACGCATTGCCCTTTGGGGGCGGCATATGTTAAAATTGCTCTGAGGATCAGTTTGTAGATAAGCAGTTTATTTTCTCTGCTCAATGTAGAGTTTCTTGCAATTAGAAGGTAAATTTTACATACCGAATTTTTAAATTTATGTCTTGCATATGTTATGTGTTGTTTGAAGGTGAGATGATTATCTAGAATAACGCCTGGATACTCAGTGTGTTGAGTCCAGGGTATTAGTGGATCATTTACATAGATTTTGAGAGCTTTTAAGTTAGAAAGAAGATCACTACTTTTTTGTGCATTTTCGAAATTTTTCAGCTTTCCCTTCCGGAGAAAAAAGTGTTGTCGAGGGTAATGTGAAAAGTGGGGGGTTTTGACTTTGACTTACACCGCGGTGTCATCCGCAAAAAAGAAATTGTTTTTCCCCTGTTTGTGGAATATCGTTAACGTAGAATTAAAAAAGTCGGGTGAAAAATTGTCCTTGGGTTTCCCAAGTTTATAAATCTAAGGAAGGGGGGTTTTAATTTTAACGCGCTTTCTGTTAGTGAATAAGTTAAATCGGGAGGATGAGTGGGGGGGGAAGTCATATTTAAAAAGTTTGTGACAGGGGTAGCCATACCCAAAAAGGCTTTCGATAGACCGCACCATGTTTTCCCGTTTTTTCAGATTTTATATACCGATTGTTCAGGGGTGCGAAAGGGAGCCCTTTTTAAAACCGTGCTGCTCTGGGAAAGGTTGTTAAAAGGTTTGGTCAGTCATTCTGGGGAAATTTTTCCAATTTTGCAGGGTGAAAATTAATTGGCAAAATTTTTAGCGATTGTTGGGTCCTTACCTGGTTTCAAATCGGAAAACCCATGCTGTTTTCGACTTGGAAAAAAAAGGTTAAACATATTTTCAATGATTTATTATATAGGATTGGGAATAGGTAGGTTTTCAATTTTTATTTGTGATCATTTCCCTTCGGGGGTTTTAATTTTACTTAATTTTTTAAATCTGATGCGGGGGTATGGGGGAAAAAAATCTTTTTAAAAAAGCTTTGTAATGAAGTTGTTGGGTATGTGAATTGTTCTGTCTTTTAGGGGCTGGGAAAAATTTGCCAATTGGGAAAATGGGCATTTTTTGTGCCAATCCGTAAATTAGGCTCATATCTGCCTGCTCGGTGTTTATAAAACGTTCCATACTCCTTTGCGGGCAATAACAGCTCAAATGACTGCAGCAAGGATGTGTTGCAATGCAAATCTGAATCCTTGTGATATCCCGTTAAAGTTTGTTCCAGTGATTCTGGGACACCCTATATATATACATGGAGTGAGAGATACTATAAAGCAATCATTCTTTTGTTTTATCATGATTATATAAATATAATCAAAAAATATTTCATCATAATGTTTGAGTGAAATTCCATAATTTTTTTTACGAAAATTGCATAAAGTTACTAAAATAAAAATGAAAACACCATTTTTACTGTCTAATTTATTCTTATTTCTTAAACCACAACCAGATCTTTCAAAACCGTACCACTCTGTCATATTCCCGAAAAAATGCATTATCTTATCTAGCTTCTCTAATTAAGTAAGAAGATAGATAGCCAAAAATTTAAAAAGATGTTGTGTAATTTCGAAGTCCTGTCAAAAAATGTACTGTTCTTAATTACGTAGAGCCACAAACAGATGCGACAGTTCAAAGCCCACACACAAGAAACAAAACACTTCATCACTGTTCACAAAATGGGTTTTGTAACGGGAAATGACTGCCTTTAATGACCAAGAGAATAAAAGTGTCTAATTATATTCATCTCCTTGTTTACGAAAACAATCCAAGCGCATTTCCTGTCGCCAAATTTATGTCGCCCACCTCTCGCTTGGCGACAGGAAATGGGGACTTACTGGAGTTGGCGAATAGAGCTAGGCGTGGGAGTTTCTTTTTTTTTTTTTACATCCAAGATGGAATAAATCAGACAAGTGCCGGAAATTAGGGGAAAGGGGAGATCTCTCTCTTCCTGGATTTTCAAGGAATCTATTTAAATTTTCGGTAAATAGTTTTGGAAAATTTGAAATTTATTCAACGACAAAAGTTTTTTTCCTCCTTATTCATGTCTGGGATGACGATGTTCTATGACTGAAGAAGAAATGTTTGAGAACCTTTTCCTCTTTTCTACAGGATTATTGATTATGGTAATAAAGGGATATACTGCATCTGATCAGCCAGAAAAATGTTCGAAAATAACCAAACATTTTATACTTTAATAACCTTTATCCGCTCAGTTTTCTGAGTATTTAATGATGTTGTAAGACTATAAATTATTTTTAAGTTATAATGAGATATCTGAGTCCTAAATTTCTAAAATATATAAATTTACCCTCACAACCGCCTTTGAAGATCAATTTCTTCAAAATTCGTTCTTCGCGGATGTCTCTACTCAAAACCATATATATATAAATTTCAATTCTAAAGGTCTAATAGTTCAAAAATAGCAATTTGTTTTCATCCATAACACCCTTGTAACTCCTCTGCAATCCCCTTAAGAAACGATTTCAGTAAAACTCGTTTTCAAAGAACTCGGTTCAACAAAAGAAAAAAGCTTGCCAAATTGTAGATCTGTAGGCTATATAGTCCAAAAACGGAATAATCTTTTTGTTTACAACCCCTTGGAAGTCTTTTCCCATAAATTCTTTCTTGGGGAATCTTTATTCGCCAAAAGAAACATGCCTGTCAAATATCAAGTCAAAGGTCAAATAGTTTCGGAAACCCGGGGATGAGGAATCGCTTTTCTCTCATGTATAAAGAGATTAACAGCTTTATAACTATATGACGATTTTATATTAACCCTCTGACCAAAAAAATCCGTCTCCTAGACGGGAATGATTTCTTTGATGCCTGTAGATAACGCTGTGTTGTGATTTGGGGAGAGCTGCCTGACATCCTCAGTTGAATTTTTCCCAGTGAGAAAATCACGTAGATGGCGATTTTTTCACTCACGATATGTGTGATTTTTCTTATCTATCACCGTCTATATATCACACGGATATTCCTATAGTTTTTTCGTGTTTGGTATTATTATTTTTAATTTCTTTTACATGAATATAAATAACCTTTAAGGCGATATGGTCCCCAAATTCCAAACTATCGATTTTTTTTTTTGGGCCCTATATGATGCTTTAATCCCTAATGTGTCTGCAAAATTTCAGAGTTGTATCTATATTTTTATCAGTTATTTATCCATTTTTGCTGCATGTCGGTAGACTAAACAAAGCTCCCACGCCCACCTTTCAGATCGTCTGTTTGGAAAAGAGCCTGATAAATAAGGAAATAATTTTTTTTTACTCCACGCTGATGAGTGTTTAGCTGAAATGAAATAATTGTTTGTTTTGATTATATGAGAGTTATTCTACTGCGTTTTCTTTGAAGTTCTGTCCCTAAAATTTAACTATTTTTTTTGTATTCTGTGTTCTAAAAGAGTAAGAAAAGTTGCTTTACGACAAGGAATTTGGTTATTTCTCCAAAAGTTAAAATGCCTAGGCTAAAAACGTACTAAATCTGACAACGAAAGCTTTGAAGAGGTGGTTTTCAGATGCTAAGACAAGTCGAAGTTTCTAAAAACACTAACTTGAGGTGTGCAAAACTTGAAGAAAGAATGCAATACTTTTCTCTTTTGGGATGAAAATATACTGGTATATCCAGATTCCCCAACATACGTCATTATTGAAAAAAATGCATTAACAAATCTTTTATGTAATACTTGAAAAAATGCTTCTTTGCGAGTAATTTGAAACCTATGGATTTTGTGAATATATTCAGGCTCTTAAAATTATGGAAAAAGAGTATGAATATTTGTGTACATGTTGTTTATTATAGTAGTATAGAACTGCCTGAAATAAACTCTAAAATTTGTTAGTAATTTTTTAAAAGTTGTTAAGATAATGTTTTATGAAATATTGACCTTTTTGTTTATATATTCATTATACAAGTATATTCTTTTATTCTTGTAAATTTTTAAAAATTTGTGGTAAGCAGTTTGAAACAAACTAATTAACATTACATAAAAGTTTCAGATTATTGGAGGAATTTTTATCATGCTATTTAGAAATGAAACTTTAAACTCATTTTTCTCCATGTTGAATTTTTGTACATTCACTGTTATTCAAAACCCTAAGGCTTTTTGATAATTGAGTAAGGGGTTTGGGAACTTTTTTTACATGTTCTGAAATGTATGTTTTGTAAAACTGTGCATTGAATTAGCTCTAACATGTTTAGTACTTTTTTTATAAAATTTCAAAATCAAAATTAATGTTTTTTCGAGAATTTTTTTTAAGTTTAACTATAAAAAATTAATAAAAATTAAAAAGCAGTAAGAAATAAACCCATGCACAGTTTTATGTAGTATATTATAAGGTACTTGGAAAAAAATTTTTGAAAGAAAAGAAACATATTTAAAAAGCCTTAGGGGTTTTAAAAATGTTTAAAAATTTAAAAACTTTAAATTTACAAACATTTTAACAAATTAAAATTTTTTTTGAGGGAATTATTATTAAATTTAACCCTTTTAAAAAAAAAATTTAAAACCAAATATCAAAATTAAAAAAAAAAAATTTTAAAGATGGTACCATATCCCTTAATCTTTTTAAAAAAAGTAGTAAAAAATTCTAATGATAAATATTGTTTTTGCCGTTTAACACCACATATCCTATTTGACCATACTAAAAGAACTATAAGGATTTTTAAACAGTCCTTAATGTACCCGACTACGTTCGAACCGTGATTTTGAAAAGGAAAATGTATAATATTTATAATATTTAGTGTCACTTAGATTAGAAAATGTATATAAAATTTTTTTAAGAATAATATTACAATAAAAAATTTAAATTTAAGTACCATATTTTTACAAAAAAAAGAACCTAGAATGACCTTTTTTAAAAAATTTCCTTTTGTGAAAAAAAACTTTATTATAATAATATTTTGTTCTATATAGCTCAGATCTCTGTACAAAGGTCCCAAATTTTGAAATATAATTGAATGGTTTAAGTTTTAAAACAGAGGGGAGAAATTTTAAAAAGGGGAAAAAGGCCGATTATTATTTCAATTTTTAATCCAAAATGTGAATTTTTTAAACATTCTTGGGGGCCCTGTACAGCAGTCTGAGCTATATACGGCAAAATATTATAATAGAAGCATTTTTTTACAAAAGAAAATTTTGAAAATGGGTCATTCTACGTTTTTTTTTGTCAAAAAAATTGCTTAGATAATTTTTGTAATCATATTTTTAAAAAAATTTTATATACATTTTCTAATCTAAGTGACACTAAAATATAAATACTATCCATTTTTTGAAAAAATCACGGGTTTAACGGTCCTACCCAGCTGTAACCCAACCCGCAACATGATTTGTTTTAAAAAAACCATGTGAACAAAAAACGAAGTGGATGAAGGCCCCCATGGGTTCAATATTATCTTCACTTGGCAACCACGGCTTCTTTTTGAAGTTTCCGGTTGCTCATTTCGAAAGTAAAGAGGAGGAATGCCCAAAGGAACCGAATTCACCCGAGAAGGGCTTAGAGCTACAAACCGATCCCTCGGGAAGCAACCACTCCCACGTCCAGACTTAATTGAGAAAAAAAATCAAAGCTTACATTTCATAAACATTAGAAGACAGTAAAATGACAAAATATAAATCTAAAGGAAACTGCACTATATACATACATGTGCGTGAACGTAATACAAATAATATACAAAGCAAATATAATGAAAATAATAATAACATAAGGAGTATAAGAGAAGGAAACAAGAATATACATGTTCCAACTTTCTTACAAATTCAAAAATAAATAAATAAGAAAATTAACCAAACAGACCAAAAGTAGGGAAAAAAAGAAGATATGAAACAAAAATAATAAAAAATAAAATGCTTTTTAATAATATTTTCAGTTAGCGTCAACACTTCCTGTTGATATTTTTTCCCCTTAATTGGTTCTTCATTTTTTTAAAAAGCACCGAAAAGAGGATTATTTTTTTCGAGACCAGCTGGGTAAAATAAAGAAATAAATAAAGAGAAAGAAAAGAGGGGAAAATAGAAATATTATTGAAGATATCATTTTTGCTAAAAGAGGGGGAAAAAACAAAACAAGAAATTAACCTTAAAGTATACTCAAAATGTTGACTAAGAGATAAACCAGGAAGCTGCAATATATTATGTGAGGGGGAAAAAATAAGGTTTAAAGAGAGATTGAGAAGAAAAAGAAAAAAAAAATCCATTCCCACCTAAGGAATTTGATTCCGGATTGAATAGGCAATTTTAATACATGATTTTAGTTTAGAGTGAATGGAAGGATTTCTAACGATAGATAGGAACCAAGTTTTTTTTATCATTTTGAGATGGAGAGACCAAATGGAAATCCTTAGTCAGAGGACATGCAAATACATAATGGTCAGAGTCCCCAACAGAACCACAAAGACTATTAGGAGTAGTTTTTAATTTGAAGCGATGCAAATAAGAAACAAATGGGTCATGGTTTGTTAAGAATAGTGTAACGTTACTGGAATGGGGATTGATATCTAAACTGGGTTTTTGCAAAGAAGAATTCGACTCGTAAGCCAGTATTAGAGTTTGAGATAAGTACAGAAAACACGCTTCAAAATTTTAAACTATAATAAAATATGAAGATAATTTCTGGAATGAAACCGCTTTTTCTGAATTTCCAAGCTTCGTCACAGTGAAAATTTTATTCCCAAAGGATTTACAATGCATCAGTTTTTCGGTACGATGGTATCTGGAAGGATGAATGGCCGCGGTAGCCTAGTGGTCAAGGTAACGGACTCTTGGGCGGCGCGTCACGAGTTCGGGCCTAGTACCGCTGAAAACCCACCGTTTAGGGGCGTAATGCACGTTAAATCTGTCGATACTTATATGTCCTCCCTTTGGTGTGACGTAGATGTTAGGAGAGAGTGGTGCAGCTCACACAGGTGTCGTCCTCGTCACTTGACCATGGTTCAAAATTACGGGTCCGTCTCCAAAAGCCCTCGAGTAGCTGAACAGAGTGACCCTAATATTCACTTACTCATCTGGTAGGACGAAAAGCGATTGCGATGCCTCGTTTAGGAACCCGTTACCCAAACAACCGGCTTAGGGCCTTCAAAGGTCCACTTAAGAGGACTTGGTACCCCAAATATAACCAACCTATCGCTTTTTTTTTATTTTTATTTAATCTTATTCTTTGTATTTTTATCTTTCGATTGATACATCATTTGTGCAAGTCAGAAAGTTAGAAATTGAATAAAACTTCATTTGAAAACAAATTAGGCAATTCGGCCACGCCCCCTTTTTAGAAAAAAAAGCTAAAAAAAGCGTTATGATAAAAAAAGTTTATTTTATAAAGAGAAATAAAAACTATAAAAAAAGAATGCGTAATATATAAAGAAGAATATTTTCGAGGCAATACAATAATGTAATTTTTTCTTTGTGAAATGTGTGCATGTAAAATTTTTGAATTAACGCATTTTATATTAATAATTTCATAGTAATTTTTCTTCTTTGTGAAATGTGTGCATGTAAAATTTTTGAATTAACGCATTTTATATTAATAATTTCATAATTTCAGTTCTTATTCCTGGTATGTTTTTCATACAAATGTAACACTTCAATATTATGCGAAGAAAACTAAGCTTTCTGTCGTGACAAAAAATTTTTCTTAACATTTTTCTTGGATTTTCTTGAGCAATTAATACCTTTTTAAAATTGATCATTTACAAAAATGTATGGGTTGAAAAAAATACGAAAATGCAATTTTATTTTCGAGAAAAATATATTACTAATATCTTTAAGTGGTATTTTAAGTTTATTTAAGCTTATTATAATTTTTTTTCAGAACTATAAACTTTAAAGTGCTTTTTCTCAGTTTGTGTTTTTCAAAACATGAGTGCATTCAAAATGCTACTCCTTCCACAACTATTTACCAATCACTTCCATTTTTTGCTGTGTGTTTCATATAAAGCATGTAACAAAATTAGGGATCCATTTTGCTGTAAACTGAATGCTTTTTTTTTTAAAAAAATTAAAATGTAAGAGATATATTGGTTGATTTTTAGCATGCATATCAACATTTTATTTTTTTCAAAAACGAATTAAGTTATTGTAAAATCGATCCCTAAAGTTGTTTATAACATCCATAAGAATATTACAAAAAAATTTCAGGTCAGAAAATTAATAATTACAAAAGGAGTAGAATTTTAAAATTTTCCAAATTTTCTTCAAAAAATTTTAATTTTCAAAATTGTGTGAATAATATGTGAAAATTTCCATCTCGTATCATTTTTGAATAGAAACATTATATAAAATGCTAAAATATAATTTTTAAATACATAAAGAAAGAAAGTATAGCTCAAAGGGTACCAAGACCTCTTAATGCAGCAAATGATGAAATTGATAATCGAATTATCGTCACATATTATAATAATATCAACGGGAGACAACGAAAGTGTTGTATTAATATTTAAATCGTATAACCCCTTGCTGTTCAAAGGTTTTTGAAATTGCGAATACCGAGTCCTCATCGTTCGATTACGAATTTATTACTCAAGTATCAGGCTACCATCACCCTTTTCTAATTTTTTAAGATAAGACGGATCGCTGTTACACATTTAGCACCACCAGGGAACACGTGTAGCTGGAGGAATGCCACGGATGTGTGGACTTTGGGATTATACCTCCACTGGCTTGGCGTGGCTGCTAACGAGGCCTGCCCACTCTGCGGCCATGTCAGAATGGATGGCGACCACCTGCTCCAATGCACTGGACTCGATGAATACCCGGCTGAGGACATCGTCAGTCGGTACTGGGAGCTCGGCGTCAAATGGTTAAGAAACCAAGCACGGGCGTTGGATAAATAAAAATAAATAATTTTTTAAGATGAATACGTTGAAATCTATGATTTTTACAAAAATGTATTATAAATAATAATTTTTTGATATTTGGTGTCAGTCGAATTAGAATATTCAAACAGAATAATTATATACATTATTTTAGTATATTATTACAAGAAACAAAAAAATAAAAAAAAAATTAATAATTCCTCTTAGATCAACAAAAAAAAAAAATTTTTTATTTTAGCTACCTTTTATTAAATATTACAATTAATATAAATAAATATATAATAGGCAGAATCACAACTTAATTGGAATTTTTTTATTAATTATCATTAAATATCGTATTGTCATCAAAAAATAAGGGGTATAAAAATTTCATTAACTGAAGTTTTAAAAAACGTGAAAAAAAACCTTTTCGTTTTGACAAAGTCGCCAAAAATGACGGGGGCGTATTTGTAGTTCTTTAACTAATTATTTTTAATAAATTAATTTTTTAATTTATAATTAAATTATTGTATTGCATCCAAAATAATCTTTAAAAAATTTCAGCTAAATTGAGCCTTTAAAATTATTTTATTAAGACTGAAAATTCCATTAAGATAAAAAAAAATAAATAAATGGTGGAGCTAATTAGGGGAAATTTAAAAAATTATTTAAAAGCAATCGTTTAGCAAAAAAAAGAGAAAAATGACTTGTGTTCAAGACATTCTCCTTTTATGAAAAAGACTTCTATTAGAATTTTTTTTTTTCCTGTATATGTCTAGGGCTATATAGGGGCAAAAGTAGTATTTTTGAAAAATTCACATTATTTTCAGAATTACTATCAATTGAAGTAATAATTTGTGCTCTTTGATAAAATTTTTCTACTCTGTATGAAAATAATAAATCTACTTCTAAATTATATATTTTAAAAAACAGGTTCGCCCACTAGCGTAGTTAGTTTTGAGTGAAACCCGTATCAAAACTCCTTTGAGACCCTCTTTCTGGAAATGACAACCCTGTTAGTGGTATTGCTTTCCAATTTTTGGGGGGCCTTGGGTTGGGGCCCCCTTTTCGTTGTCGGGTGATACGGGGGTAGTACCCCCCGGTTCAGCCCCCCAAAATTTGAAAATATGCAAAAAACAAAAAAATTATTATTATGAAAGCATTTTTCATAAAAGGAGAATATTTCGAAAATATATCCCTCTTCATTTTTTTGCCAAAAAGTTGCCTTTATATAGTTTTTTAATAATATTTTTAAAAAATTTTTTTCCCGCCGTTCAGTCTGGAGTGCTTTCAAAGTTTTTAATATTCGCGACCCAATAATTAATCATAATTCATCGCCCCCCAATTCAATAAAAAGTATTGAACTCAATAAACTAACTTTGATGCTAAAACTACGATAGATTTAACCTCTTAAGTGCCACCAGCGTATATAAACGTCTCACTAGCCAAAAAATAAATTTCCCCGGTATAAACGTCCCGGGTCCTTTTTTGCACTGATATCCATAAAATTATTCCGAAGGCTTTGGAATGCAATAAATGGACCTGGAAAAGTTTGCGAACGTTTTCAAAAGATTATTTGTTTTTATTCCCTTTCCCCCCCAATACATCACATACGTGTTCCTAAGTGGGAAAAAGGTTGGCATTGGGGAAACAAATTACAAAAAATTTAAAATAAAAGATTAAATAAAACCATACAAAATAAAAGTGTTTAATTTTGTATATAATTTTTTAAGAATCCCATGGGGTTTTTATTAAGCTGGGTTTTTATCTTAATTTTTAAATAAATTATCAAAGAAAAATTGTGTAAGCATTAAAGTATCGTGTAATATATCAATTATTATTATCAGTTATAAGTGGAATATATCAGTAATATCAGTTATTATTTTTTTCAGTATGTTATTTTTTATTATGTCAGAATGTATTTTGTTTGTTTTCTTTCAGTAAATTAACAATTTTTTTAATTCTTTTGTTTTCAACTTTTTAATATGCTCGCGCCCCCCTCGAAAAGTTGTCACGCCCCTCAAGGGGGGCGCGCCCCACAGTTTCAGAAACGCTGGTCTTGTGTATAAACGCGCACTTTTAACATTAAATACAAGATCGATAAATATAAGATACGGATGCGCGGTTATAAGCCGGGTGTTGTAAATTAAATGTAAAATGAATAGATGGCGCTGCAAGTCATCTAAAAGTTATACTTTTTATATCAATTATGTAATGTTCTATGTGCTGTTTACATGCCTTATGTGTCATCTAAAGAAATAAACCAACATGC
The DNA here is from genome assembly GCA_019973955.1 of Trichonephila inaurata madagascariensis. Classification (NCBI taxonomy): domain Eukaryota; kingdom Metazoa; phylum Arthropoda; class Arachnida; order Araneae; family Nephilidae; genus Trichonephila; species Trichonephila inaurata. Next base: position 21,185 of record BMAV01005241.1, read on the forward strand.
ATAAAAAGATGGATTAAATTATTGGAATAACATAAAAATAAATGGATGTAATCATCTATATATATATATATATAACTGATCAATGGAATTAAAGAATCAGGAAGTATAAAACACCGAGTATAAAAATGATAGCTTCAAAAAATAAAAATAAAAAAAGTGATAAACATAAAAAATTAGACTCGTACATAGATAGGAATAATGTTTCTTTTTAAAAATGTCATTCCTAATGAACTTAAAAGGCTGTATAGTTCAGGAAGTATACTATTTTTTTCAAAATCCGGGGAAAATACCTCGAATAAATGACTTCAAAACATAATATCGTTGCACATATATTTTTCAGGTTCTTTTATAAGAAGAGGGTGCTCGTTATACGGCAAATATACCTAAAAAGTAAGAAATGCAGGTTGCATGTATAAATGCGAGTTATACAGGGGTGCGATTATAGGCCGGTTTTTACGGTACATTTTTATTCAAATGGCACTAAGTGTATAAAAAAATATTATCCGTTTCTATGCTTTTCAAAACCATAGTTCCGAACGAAGTCAGTTACCTTAATATATCCTTTTACATTCATTTCATCCGTTTTCAGGTGAAATAGAAATAAAAATAATAAGACTTCTAACGAGCTACAACATTATTAAGGGGTGCATCTCACACTAGAGCAGAAAATCAGATTGCTAAGGGGCCCACCCCATTCAAAGATGCAAAGACATTATGTAGCACATCCTAATGAAAATTCCTTTCCTAAAATAGAACGAAAAAAAATTCGTCTCTAAGATCCCTACACTTTATTTTCCATTAGTGGTAGTGCAACTCTTTTTCCAAATAGAACTTTTTAGTTGCTTAAATCGTTTGAATCAGCAACCTCTTACAGAGTAATTAACATCGTTCGGTAAAAGAAGGGTTGAGCAGAGTAAACTTCGAAATTTAAACTCTTGCCAAATAATGGTGGTATTGTTTGGATAGTAACAACTAAAATTATAACTTTAGCATTTTGAGTTAGAATTTTACATTGTATTTCAGAGATATCACCAAACCAAATTTTCAGGATGATACCGAAGATATTCCCTTTCCTCATCTACGTAGAAACGTTTAATGATGATACATTTATTTCGTGTAAATCTTTTGAAGCTCAAATGTGTTCTGTTAATATCCAGAAGCATCCAAATGATCGCCACTTTGCCAAAAATGATGCCAATTTGGCTCTATCACCAACATTTCACCAATTTTCTATTGAATCGCCATTGTAATGTAAGAAACCGCGTTGCTTGCCAATATTATGATTTTAATATAACATAAATACAACAGCAAGTAATATTAACGTATCATACATCCAGATATAAAATATTTACACTATTTTAAGCATTCATTACACAAAACTCTAAACATTTGTATAAAGAAAAGGATGATTTTAGGAAATATGACTAAATAAAAATAAATCTATCTTTTCAAAATAAAAAAGAATTAGTTTTAATTGTTAATTAATTTCTTATATTAGCTATATTTTAAAACACCATATCAGAAAAGAAAAGTGAGAATTTTTAAAGGTATTTGAATGATAAGCATAAATTAAATTGCCCACAACAATCGTTCAACTTCTTCGAGAAAATCATTGAGGAACATCTATTGTCGCAATTGATCTTCTTCATAATGTTTTTACTTGTTTCTCATTTTCTGTGGTATTGAGTATCTCAGCAATAACAAAAACTGTACTCTTTTTTTATATACTCTTTTGAAATAAAGCCCCAAGACATTTATGTGCAAAATCTCACGTCCTTTTAATGTTCAATGTAGTCATTTGTGTAATAAAAGGTAAAGTAAAGCAATGGAACAAGGCATGTAACAGTAAAATGTCTAGTTTCCATAAATCAAATATAATTGACTTTTTATATCTTATTTACGATCAGAAAAAAAATTAATAAAGACAATTATATATATAAATATGTACTACTGCGACCAACTTATTTTTGACATCAGCTGTCAGGCTATATTTCTTTTCTGCTTTGCTTCTTCAAAATATAGCAATTTAGTAATTTTTTCCAATGAGGCTGCAGATTAATATTTACCATTGCATGCCTAGTACATTCCCCAGGATGTACTAGGTATGTTACTGGTATCACTTTTTAGGGGGCATCATATAGGTGGAATACCAATCACCGTAATGTAATTTTGACGCACAGTTTCCTCTCCAGAGGGAGGCACCTGAGCTCTGGCGATGCAAAATGATACTAAGAATTTAACTTTGCAGAGAGCACCCAAGCCTAACAGGCACATTAGGAATCTTTAACATGCCTCATAATCTTTCAATGTGGATGCTGTAGATTTTCTGCTCCATGAAAATCCACCGACTTGCGGCGGGTTTGAACACCCAAACTTGGGCGTACAAGGCCAACGACAAACCAACTGCGCAGCCAGCCGGCTATAGCAATTTAATATGCATTGGTGGCCAAAATTGTGGACATTCGGTAGTGATGGAAAAGGGAAGACGGTGAATAGAGAAATGTACGTCCTGTTTGATTAAGGCAACTGTGAAGTACCCACACAGTTTTATGATTTGGTTATGTATGTCAGTAGATGATATTGGTCGTCTCCATATCATCGATGGGACACTGAATGTCAGAAAATACATTGACACCATTTTAGAACCCAAACGTCTACCTTCCATCAGGGATCTATTTTTACCAGCACTATTTCATTTATTTTTCAGCAAGATTCTGCTCCTTGCTACAACAGCGATGATATGGAGGTGACCAATATCATCTACTGACATACATAACCAAATCATAAAACTGTGTGGGTACTTCACAGTTGCCTGTATGCAAACAGGACGTAGCATTTCTCCTATTCTACGTCTTGCATATTTTCGGCCATCACTATCGAATAACCATATCTTAGTTTTATCCCTTGTTATAACTTGTGGCCACTGATCATTTGTCCAATTAATGTGTTCCTTTACCCATTGTAGTCCTTTTTGGCGCTACTGTAAATTGAGATAAAGTTTTTTTCGTAGAATTCTACCTCTTAATCTTCTTATTGTTTTTGAACTGAAAGAAACAACAGCATCATTCAGAAAACTTCTGATGACCGTTGATGACATTCTTTTATCTTGGAGACATAGCATCTTTGTTCTTTTGTCATGAACAGATGTAGTGCACATTTTACGGCCTTTTTCTGTTTTGTTTTTTATTAAATTTGTCTCCTGACATCTTAAACAAAACTTTCAGTCTCCGGATGTAGTCAGTGAACCGCCCACCTATCTTGTAATTTTAACATATGAAAGAACACTTTCTCGTCACACATCTCTTTTTAGGTGTCCAGTATACTCTTTTATTTGGTTTCATTGCTTCTTCACTAAATATCATTGTTGTCGTGAACAGGAAACAGTCCTAGTCTCAATCTTATCGAAAACTCGTGGCACCGTTTGAAACTTCTTGCCTGAATGAAGTACCCATGAAATAAAAAGGATCTAATTGAAGATAAGAGTATAATTGTTTCCTTAGATCCTGTAATAACGAAGGAAGAGCTGAAAACTATTTTCAGCTCAATAAAACATCGATGGGAAGCTGTAATATACAATAAGAGCTCCTACTAAGCAGTAACAACTTACTGATACCCCAGTGTCTAAGAACAAAGGTTATTTAAAAATTTTAAACTTTTTGCGTTAAATTTTTAATTTTTTTTTTTATTAAATTTATATTAAATTTTTTTAAAAATGAAAAAAAATGCTTTTTTGTGCAAAATTTTCTTTTTAAATACCAAACTTAAAAAACTTTAAAATTTTTTAAAAAAGTGTCCGAAACCATCAATGTATATGCATATATTATATTTTTACACCGAACTAAGATTAGGCAGGCAAGAGTCTACATCATAATTCTTATATCAAGGAAGTAATATGCATTTTCACATAAACAAACAACTAAAACAAAAAATATTTACTCATATTCAATGGAAATTTTGTAATCCACGAAAAGGATACTAATTAGCTCCCAATAAATTGTCATACCTGTCAATGGTTGTTAAATTGTTGAAAGAGGAGGGCGCGTACAAAAAACAGGAGTGAGCTGTAGCAGAAGATATCGTACTTGAAAACAATCGAGAGAAAATAGATGTTTCGATACATTTCTTCACCTGTTTTATTGATCTAACTTCAAATACAGCCAAACCTGTTTTTTTATACAGGAATAGGGATCACATAAAAATGTGCCAAAGAAATTCCTCAAAAAATTGTTAAATTGGTTTAACATATATTTCCATACTTTCTTAAAGAAATGTTGTGTTATGCAGTAGATAAGGATCATTTTAAGAATGTCGTCCAAAGAAAATATTTTCAAACTTAACGAAACAACGAGAAAGCAAAACCCTAAAAGTCTAAGGAATTTTTAAAGATAATTGAAGAATAAAACTGTGCTCCATAATTCTACAGACACTGTATAAAAAGGATAATTATTAAATCTCTCACCTCTTAGCTTTACAATAACGTACGCGCGCATAGTAAAAATTAATTTTTAATATTTAAATTCAGTAAAATTTGCCATATAAGGCGCAATTTTAGCACAAAAAAAGTGCATTATACGCCGGGTATAAAAATGATAGCTTTAAAAATTAAAAAAAAAATGAGCATAAAAAAAATTAAGGGCGTCCGCATAGATCAAAAAAATTGTTTTTTTTAAAAAAAAGACATGCCCATGAATTTTGGTATTTGACTACCTGAACAGTGATTTTAAAAAAAGTATAAATGGATAATATTATGTTTTTTAGGTCACCCCTTTAAAAGAAAATGTATATAAAAATTTTTTTGAGAATATTATTACAATAAAATTATTTAATTAAAAATATTTTACAAAAAAAGAACATAGGAAGACCCCTTTTTAAAAAATTCTCCTTTTTTTGAAAAAAAGCTTCTATTCTAATAATATTTTTTTTGTATATAGCTTAGGGTCTCTGTACAAAAAGGGTCAACCTAGAATTTATGAAATATATAACTTAGAAGTGGGTTTATCCATGTTTTACGAAAAAAGGGGGGATAAATTTCAAGAGAAAAACGCCGATAATTATTTAAATGGGTTGTAACTTGAAAATAATGTGAATTTTTCAAAAAAAAAAGTTCAGATTTTGGAGAAGTTTTTACTTTATAAAACACACAAAAAAAAAATTTTTTAAATAAAGCTTTTTTTCAGAAAAGGAGAACTTTTTGAAAAGATTATTCTTTCTTTTTTCCAAAATATTTTTTTTAAAAAATTTTTTTTCTTAAAATGCATAAAAAAATTTTTATACATGTTTCAAACAATGACACTAAATACAAAAAATTATTCATTTTGCGTTTTTTAAAATCACGGTTCCAACGTAGTCGGATACCTTAAAAGGATTGTTGTTCTAAAAATTTCCCCGGGATAAGATTCGAAAAACTTCAAAACATATAGCATTGTACGCGTTTTTTCAAGTTCTTCTTCAAAAAGAAAAAAAAAAAAGGGGGGTGCACGTTATACGGCGAATGTACGTAAAAATTAAAAAATTCAGCTTGATAACATACGTTATATACGCCGGTCAAATTTTACGGTACATAATTTTACGGCAATAAATACTTAAAAAAATTTTTTGTAAAACAAAAAAAAAGGTTCCCCGTTCCCCAGAATCAAATATACAAAACCTGCTTGAAACGAATCATGACGTAATATTTTTTGAATGGAATCAGGGCCCCGCGCTAACTTGGGGAAAATTTTGCGGTTTCAGTTCTTTGTACTTCATAGATCTTGACAGCTTCCTCTTTCTTATCACACTCGATTGCTTCCAAGTATTTTGCGGTTTCTCCAGACGCCCGAATGGCAGCTCATTTACTAAAACCTCCTGAAGGGCATTCCTTACTAAAACATTCCAAAGGATTTTTTTTTTCTGCTTTGAATCCACGGTATAAAAATAAAACAAAAATTAATACGAGTCTTGTTTCAGTAAAAATGAATACATAAGTCCTGTATTAGAGAATGAAAATGTTTAAAAAATTCAACAAAAAACTTAATATTTTTGAGTTTTGTTAAGGGACATTCGATTTAACAAAATTTTTAACCAATTTTTTTAGTTGCCTTATGTTATGTTTTTTTAAAAAAAATTTTGGCAAAAAATTTTATAAAATCAAAATTTAATTTTTTAAGGAAAAAAATTTTAAACATAATGATTTTAAAAAGCTACTCCTCCACAAAAATTGACGCAAAATATGAAATTTGATTTTTCTAATACGCACAAACTATGTATAACAAAAGTTGGAGGGGTTTTGGGATAAAAATTGGGATTCCCCAAAACTTATTTTTATGAATGTTATTGAAAATTCATTAAAAAATGTGTAAATTCTTACAGCAATTATTTTTTAAAAGATAAGTATTGCTTTGATTGAAAAATGCATACCAACTTTTGATCTATGTACTATTAGCAATAAGTGAAAAAAAATTCTAAGTATTTGGCACAATAGGAAAAAAGCCTTAGTATTTTAAGTGAAGACAAACTAGTTATTTTATCTTTCCGATATAAGTCAGTTTTAAAGTTTTCATTTGCTATTGAGATTTGAATAAAAACAAACGTAGAAGTTATCACAACTCTGCGATTTTTAAACTTGGAGCTTTCAAATTTTGTGAGTTTGTAGAAAATGTATTAAAAATAATTTAGGCTAAAAAAATTGATTTGATTTTTTGACCGATTTTGTCAATTGAATTGTACTGTGTCCCCTTAACGTATTTATAATATAAAACATGTTGTTATAATTAGAATTATATTGCATAGCTCTCACTAGCCAACAAAGTCTGAGCACATTCAAATCGAATTCTTTCATAGGATTGTGTGGTGAAACACAAATGACAGTTAAAAAAACCTAAAAAACATCCTTTTATAGTTAATCGAACTAAGTTGTAACTTAATCTTTTACTCGCCAAATCTAGAATTAATTGCCAAATCTGTAAATAGGATCTAAAAATGGGAAATCTTTAGTCCTGATGATCCTGTTCAGGACAATGGAACAGAATTATTAAATAATTGTACTGTCATCGGCCCTGGACAAGTGAGCAAAATTTCGAATTAATCTGACCTTCTAAAATGGGTAAAAAGTAAATTCAAATATTCCGTTACACATAAGTGAAGCTTATAAAAGGGAGTTAAAAATAATAAGGAACATTAATAGGCCTGGGAAAAAAAAAGAAAGATAATATAAAGTATTTCAAAATAAATACACTGTCGAGGAACAAAATATCCACCAAGAAATACTTGTGCTAAATAAACGAAATTTGGTAGGTGTGTTTATACATCTAAAATATGATATCGATTCAAGTTTCACTCTTCGCGCTTGCTAAGTGTGTCGCTAGTGGAGCCACTCGGAACTTGCAAATCAGGGTTGCTTTGAATGAGTGCTATAAAGTTCGCAAGAGCTATTTTTCTGTGAAATTTGATGTATTGTGTTGATGTTAGCCAAGAATGCCTTTAAGAAGACGAAGAAGCCATTATCAACAGATCACCGAGTTTGAACGAGGTCGTGTAATACGGCTATATGAGAAGGTAGATTTTCTTTCTGTATATTGCAGAAAGACTTGACCGGAATGTATCCACTGTGCATGATTATTGAGAGCAGTGGTCAAGGGATGGTACTGCCTCAAAAAGACCAGGTTCCGGGCGGCCACGTGACACTACTGAGAGGGAAAACTGCCGTATTCTGTGTATGGCTTAGGCCCATCGTACTGCGTCTACGGCAGGAATTCGAGCTGCAGTTGGTACCACAGTGACACAACGAACTGTTAGAAATCGGTTACTTCAAGGACAGCTCTGAACCATGGGAATTGTAGCATGTATTCCACTGACACCAAGCCATTGCAGTTTGCGACGCCAGGGGTGTCAAATCAGAGCACATTAGAGGACGGAGTGGAGATCTGTTGTGTTTTCTGATGAAAGCAGGATTTGTCTTGGTGCCAGTGATGGCCGTGTGTTGGTCAGAAGGAGGCCATTGGAGTACCTGCAACCAAATTGTGTGTGGCCTAGACATATTGGACCTACACTTGGGGTCATGGTCTGGGGAGCAATTTCCTATGACAGCAGGAGAACTCTCGTGGTTATCGCGAACACACTGACTGCAAATTTGTAAGTCAGTCTGGTAATTCAACCTAGAGTACTACCATTCATGAACAACATTCAAGGTGGAGTTTTCCAACAGGATCACGCTCACCCTCACTCAGCTGTTGCAACGCAACGTGTTCTACAGAGTGTTGACATATTCCCTTGGTCTGTGAGATCACCAGATCTGTCTCCAATTGAACACTTAAGGAATTTCATAGGACGACAGCTCCACCATGATCCACAGCCAACACTGGCCGTACTAGTATTGACACAATAAGTACAACAAGCATGGAATTCCATACCCCAAAATGACTTTCGGCACCTGTACGACACAATACATGTATGCTTGAAGGCTTGCATTCAAAATTCTGGAGGTTACTCCGGCTAATCATGTAACAGCATTTATATTTGAAAAACATTTTCTTAAGCTTAAATTAACTTGTGCTCTCGAAAATGTAATCAATTAAACATGTTAACTAGACAATTGCGTTATACCCAAACTACTCTACAATAATTTTTTCTTAGTGCTGGGCTTTTTTTCCGTCAGTGTATATACGTCTTTTTTATTCATTTGACTATGTATAAATCTTAGCAAATAGATATCTAGTTTAGCCTGGACTTTGATGATGGTTTTTGTAAAGGAGGAACACAATTTTTAATCATTCTTTCTCAAAAAATCAGCATAAGTGCTGAAACAAAAACGATTATAAGGCATTTTTTTAAAAGCTGTCATTATTGCATAATAGGCTCATTTGAAAATTTATTTCTCTACATTCAAAAATCTCGCTCCTACCTCCCTCCACGAATATATGATATAGTCAAACAATAAACTGCAGTACAGCTTTCTTATAGTTCACAATATGTCCTATCCCCAAAATAAACACCGTTGAAGAGTTAAAGGACTTTAAATATCACCGGAAGTGCATTCAGAATTCCCATATGATACTCGGGTACATTTGACAATAAAAAGACGACTGCAATTGATAAGAATCCGTTATTCAAAACATCGTGTGTTCAAGGAATTTTAGCACGTGAATAATAAAGTTAAAGATAATATATATATAATCTAATGATCCTCATTTAAGTTCATTGTAAGAAAAAAAGAGCTATTCCGTCTAGTACGAAATATATTTGTTCTAAATTCCAAGGATTCTATCAAATACCAAGAAATGAATGATGGGAGACTCCAAAGGTAAGAATTCTAGAATTTTCTACAAGGAAATTTGTTGAATGCTCTAAAAGATCTAAAATTGCTATTTTCATCAAGTCGCTGATGCAATTAGATAAGGGCTTCTCCATTCCTACTGCGTTCGAGTTCCTTCTGGAATCTCAATAATCAGCATATCTCCACCTCAACCAACACAAGGGTGAAGGTACTGTAATGTCCTACCATATAAGTGATGACACTTGATGGATGTTTTGAGGAATTTATTTCACACACTCAGGACAGTTGACAGACAGGAAAAATGTACAGTATTTACACGTTTTAAGTAAAAAGCGTTCAAAATCGAGTTCATGACATTTGTAAAGCAAATACATGGGTCGGTGTGGCTTTCAAGCCATCTGCCTCCGGCAGATGCAAGAAGTTTAACTCAAAACTTGCTTGTATATTTCACAAATCCAGACTACGCTCACTGTTGGAGTCAAAATACAATCCTTCTTGTCGAGAGTAAATCACTCTACCCAAATCTCCACACTACGCTCACAGATGGGTGAGTGAGTGTGGTGTTTTATGGCGCAAGAGCCAGTTTTGGCTATACTGCGCCAAACGTTCATAGGTCTGTGGTCTGGACGGGAAAAGAAGAAAAGGAGAAATTGGATAACAAGATGGAGGGTCGAAAATAGAGAAGGATCACTGGGGTATCCCGGGGTCGTGACACCCGTTTTTATCAAAGATAGTAAACCCCTTGGGAAAAGGAAAAGATCACTAGGGACCTCAGATTTGTGACACCCGTACCCACCTAAAGAAGGTGAGCCCCCTGAGGGAAAACGTTAATGGCTCACGGATGGAGCACAAAAAAAAATCTTGACCTCTCTCTTTGAGAGGTAATTGCTGAATCTAAATTTTCACACAACGTTCACTGGCGGAGCACCCAAAATCGACCACTCTCGTCAAGAGGTAATCATTGACTGACGCTGGCTTGGCATTTGCGCATGCGCAGAGCTTCAGATCAGTCCGCATTGCCACCTAGAGCTTTAGAAGGGGTCTACAGTTCGTTACAGTACCATGGCAGACTCTCAATGAAAGAAATTTACCTAATTTTATCGTTACGAGTATTTTGAACTATTTCTTTAATTACTCTAATAAAATAATCTCAAAATCAGTTTGTCAAGATCCGACTCATTCATTCAATTATTTCAAATTTTTCACTGTCTGATAAAAACAATATTTTTTTGGTAAATGACGCAAAAACTCGATTTTGTGTGTTTTAATAACATTAAAACTAAACTTAACTCAGTGGCGCATGAGCCCATTGGAGGGCCAAAACTGTGCTCATCTCAGTTTTCATAACCTTGGGCACTCAGGTGCATAAGTGGATGTTCCGGTCAGGTGGTAAGTCTGACGTTAATACATTGGTTAAATAATCAATGAGTATTTAGGAAAATAGTGTTCTGTTTTAAAAGGCGAAAGAGATATTTAATTGAAATGTATTTCCTAATTAAATATTTTGAAATTGTTCTTTAAGTTGTTTATTTCCAGAAATCCAATATATATATATATATATATATATATATATATATATATATTTTAAAAGGAACACATACAAAACCGAAAAACACTTCTTTTCAGAAATACGAGAATAAAAAATCGGTTTTTTTCCTTTTGTTTTGCTTTGTGTACAGAAATATGAACCATTACCTGCTTAAAACTTCGTAATTTTTCCTTTTATTCTCTACACAAGTTCGCCGTCTGAAATTATTAACTATCAGTATCAAATAACTAATGTTGAAATTGCAAAAAAAATAAGTAATTCAATTATTTTTTACTGACGCCAGACGTTTAGAATCTCTTAATCATCTTAGAGGACATCGTTTTATTTTTCTCTTCCCGTATTATGGTTTCTTTGATTTCCCCTTATAAATCCTTTTAGTAAACGAGAATAATATCATATCAAATAATTATTTTTTCAAAGGTTTAACAGCTTAATGTTAAATATAATTTGGTCTTGAGATATTTTTTAAAATATCCAATAGATGTTAATGGAAATGGTTTTTTGTAATCATTCTGAACCCCTCTGTTAAAATCTAAATTTTAAGATTATGGCATGTTTAATTTTGATGCATTTTGATATTAATTAAAGAACTTTAGAGTAAACTTGGCAAATAAGAGCACTAAGTTAATATAGGCACATTTAAGTAAATGCCCATACTAAGCGTAATGGTTCTGAGTTGTGGGTGCATAATCCCGAGGTACCCTAGTGATATTTTCCTTTTCCCAAGGGGTTTACTATCTTTGGTAAACACGGGTGTCACGACCCCAGGGTACCCCAGTGATCTCTCTCTATTTTCGACCCTCCATCTTGTCATCCAATTTCTTCTTCCAGACCACAGACCTATGAATGTTTGACGCAGTATAGCCAAAACTGGCTCTTGCGCCATAAAACACCAAACTCAACTCAACTCAACTCAACTGAGTTGGTGCATTCATACTGCGGTGTTGACAATGCTCAAGCGTCATGACGACTGTGTGATTTGTTTGTGTTGTTGTGCGGCTCAAACAGAAGTACACGCTGACCATTTCTAATGTAAGCTCAACTTCCAGATAATCAAATTGGGGGTGCTGTTATACTTTTTAGTTACCTTATTTAAGATTTAATTAATGCCATGTAAAATTAATTACTATAAATCGTTGTAATCTTGTGTAAGTGTAGTATCCTTTAGAGCAGGGGTGTCAAACTCTCTGCCCGCGGGTCGCATGTGGCCCCCAACGAGCACTTTTGCGGCCTGGCTAATGAATCGGTACACAACAATAAATAATCAAACAACAAATCGACGCAGAATAAAACTAAGATGGGTAAAATTGTCTAAAGGTTTTATTAATTATACTCTCTTCTTGTTGTTATTAAACAAAATGAGTACATTTATTAGTTTTAACATTAAAACATGGGGTCCTCGACTTAATATAAAATATAACTTGCAGCCCATAATATCATATGAGTTTGACATGCCTGCTTTTGAGGGAGAGTGTGGTTTCGTTCTTCATCTTTCACAGCAGTAATGCCAACTAATTAATAGTATCACTAGAGCAAATATAGGTAATAAAATTGAGAGTAATATGGTCAGTACCAACATTTGAAGAAGTAATGTTATCCAAACCTAATCCCGAACTATCCTTTCGGCCTACATGTCCATAGAGTTCATCTTCTTTCTATAAACCTCTTCCTTATAAAAATTTAGGCCAAGCAGCACAAGGCTCATCTATTGTCACTGCTGAATCCTCGCAGTCAGCAGCATTTTTGAAAAAACTGAGTCCAATTCCAACACTGAAAGCAACTTGCGGAAATCGAGCAAGACTTAAGGACGTTACAAGAGAGCCGACAAGTGTAGAAGATCTGGCTTCTACAAAGAGAATTGTCGTAGAAAAGGTGTAGGACAGGGGTGGCCAACCTTTATGGAACAACGTGACATTTTTTCTAAGAAAGGTGTTTAATGAGGCTCAGACGTGCCGTGAAATAATTTTGACTTGTGATATTGGGAAAATAATAAAACTTAAATACTAACAACACAAAACTCTATTTACTAAGAAAAAATACCTTTTGCACTGTATAGTTATAAATGTTTTAGTTATATGTGTGTAATTCACATTAAAGTAACATTAGTGTGACTTCTATTGTTGCCGATTGTGTGTGGAGGACAAAAATATCTTATATTAGGTTTGTAAGATGTTACTTTTTGTAGAATACATGCTGAATTTGAGTCGTCTGCTAATTATTTTTACTGTGGTTCACTCTTTTTGACAAGAAGGTTTGTGAGATTTGTTTCAAAATACCGTTATACAGACCATGTTCTGCATACCACTATTCCAGAACATAAAACACACACCACTTTGTTGCTTTTACCAATCATGCCATATTTCTCGTTCCACCAACTTTGAAATTCTTTGTTACACTTACTATCTTGCCCTTTTTGTTCATTTGCTGAATTAGCCATGTTAAATAACAGTTAAAAATACTAAATATAACACAGATAAACATTAAAATACAGTTGTGTTAATGAAATTGACTTTGCAATGCGTAGAAAAATTTTACATCCTGAACAATTGTAGTCTTACAACGTAACTAAGGCAAGACAATAACAAACGAGTGTGCTCCCCGCTACCAATCACTAGCTGTTGTTTGCAATACTTCATAGTGAACCTTGAAATTTTGAAATAAAATGCAAACCATTTTGATCACTGGCATGCCAAAAATATTGTGTCGCTTGCCATCAATAACACGCGTGCCACTGGTTCGCCATCCCTGGTGTAGGAGAAAAACGCAGAGCAACAGCAAGTGCTAGAAAACATAATTCCTCCTGCATTTGTCCTGTTTGTGGTGCTAACAATTTTGAGGAAAATCAAGGACAGGAATGGGTGCAATGTTGTTGCACTTGTACTTTCTGGTTCCATGAGGAGTGAGTCGAGTTAGTGAGTCCCTTCTTTGTAATGAGTGTAGCGCGTATGATACAAGTACAAGTCCTCATCAAGTGTTGTTTTTATTTAAGTTTGTAGTAATGTGTGTTAATTTAATAGTTTATCTAAATTTCCCCTTCAATTATTTTTAATTTATAGGTAAAAAAATTGGGCATTTTTTTCATAAATTCATTCAATAACAAAGTTTTAATTTTGCTTCTTATCATTTGCCAAACATATAATTTGTGTAAAAAATGCCTTTTTGTTTGGAAAAGGTAAATGCAGATATGACAATTTGTCTTATATATTTTTGTAATGCAACTTACCCGCATTTCTGACAATATTGTTCCCATATTACCTCAAGTATTAGTTAAATATTGGCAACTGTAAAATTTGTTGCGGATCTTCTTTATACACATAGCAACAAGACTTAGAGGTTTATTTCTGAACCATTATAAAGACCATACTCGTTAGTTTGAAATATCTTACTTTCGGCAAAATAGAAAGTGTTTTAATGTAGTATATTTTCAATTAAATGTTTTGAGGCCCATATTTGTTTACCAATTATTAAGTCTACTGTACATTTTTAGCATGAATTCATTTTGACATGAGCGTGTGCTATACTTTAAAATCATAACATACAGGTAATAATATACTACAACATAGGTAAACAATAGATTTCCTTAAGAATCATGTCAAGGTGTTTATCATATTGCTATCACTCTTCTATGCAATTCGTTGCTGTTTACTTTCCTTTGTGTTTCAGAACTAATATTTATCTGAAGTCTGATAGTTATCAGTAAGGAACTATTAATAAAAGCTTTTAAGTAATGCGCGCATAGACAGAAAATAAACAGCGCTTAATGGTTTTTTGTTTAAACCAAAATAAATCGCCCTTAAATAATTGATAGCAATTTATAAACTTGTTTGTGCAGTCAATTTTGGAGTAGTGATTATCAACACATGGCTTTGAAAAGTTTGTTGAAGATAAACAAAGAAAACAATTACATTTTCCGATATATATATATATATATATATGTATGTATGTATGTATATATATATATATATATATATATGTATGTATGAATGTATATATATATATATATGTATGTATATATATATATATATATATATATATATATATATATATATGTATGTATGTATGTATGTATGTATGTATATATATATATATATATATGTATGTGTATGTATGTATGTATGTATGTATATATATATATATATATATATATGTATGTATGTATGTATGTATGTATGTATGTATGTATATATATATATATATATATATATATATATATATATATATATATATATATATTGCCATTTTTATTAATAAAATTTTATTCACAGAATATACATAACATTTTTTTACAGTTTATCTCCGCTATAATTTTAGTGGAGCGTTATAGCTACTTTGCTGTTAAATATTTTGCTTTCCTTTTCTCAAACAAAAATAACTATAGAAAGGGTTAAAATAGGGGAGGGGGTAGTTTCTAGTATGACACATAACACCACCTTAACTTTTGACATACATTACCAAGACAAATATTAATATATATCAATATTACATATATGTACATACAGTAAAATCGCTATTTTATCGTTACGCGGCAACACTCAAAAATAAACACGTGCAGCAAGAAAGCAGCCAATCGCGCTAAGTATCGGTATTCGTGATTCTGATATCTTGATTTTTCATTTATTTCATAGTATTTTTTACTAATAAACTGACTGCTGTAATAGATTAAATAATTTGCCAGTCTTGGAACTTAAGTATTATTGCAACCTATTGGCGACATTATATGAAACGAAGAGCATGATTGCCAATTCAGTGCGTAGGACACATGCGAAATTGGAGTTCCCAACTTGGCGAGCCATCTCGAACGTTGGCGATTGTTGTGATAATACGTAAGTACCGTGAATACCGTCAAATTATTTCGATAAAAAAGAACGTGTAATATTCTATTTTATCCACCAATTTAATTTATCTCCAACTTGGTGAATTGTTATCCTTATATTGAATAGAAGTATTGCAGAAAAATGAGCTGCTGGTTCCATTTAGTACAGTTTCTTTTTTGTAGAAAGTCTATGCTAAACTAAGATTTTGTCAATGAACGTTATTAGAGATTGACTTTATTCCCGAAATTCCACAAGGAAGTAAGGGTTCGATTGAAACCAAGGATATGATGTCGTCATTAGGGATTGCGAAACCCATATACCGAATACCGGTATTTTGAGTCATTTGTACAATTTTGTAATATCAAGAAGTTTAAATACTGTATTTTGCATACTAGAGCGTCTGTATTTACTAGAAAAATATATATTAACTGAAAATAAAACAGAACATATGTTAATATTAGATTCTAAAACACGTTGGAACAGTTAACTCCTAATGATGGAAGGACCTTTGAAACTAAAAAATCCTATCCAAAAAGCAATGATCGACACATTAATTTTTCCTACAGTGAATCCGACTTAATGCCCAGAACTGTATCAGCTCTACTTCCAAAAAAAATGACTGTTGAGGCATTATGTCGGAGAGATTCTGATTTATTAATAGCTAATGCAACTATGTATTTCATGTTGCAGCCACTGAAAGAACATCATAAATCACTAACTGAAGGGTTTTATATTGCATAGAAAAATCGCACAGAAGAAAGGCATACCAAAATAGAAAATGTCTTGCGGTATTTACATAATTATAATAATTTTATAAATGAAAATGAAAAAGAAAGAAAAGATACTAACCAATTCAAATTTGATCAAGTTTATAGTAAATTTTCTTAAAATATTTTTTAATTCACTGTACCCATCCATATTCAGAAGAATTCCGGTACAGTTATCAGCGTATATCACTAATGTCGATAGAGAAAAAAACTGTCTCTTACTGTGGACAGGGATGTCCAACACATGACCCGTCAGTATATAAGTTGCGGCCCGACTCTTTTTAAAAAATTTTAAATATCAGATTTTTTTTAAAAAGTTTTTCTTTTTGAAATTTATTTGAGGAAATTTATATATATATATATATATATATATATATATATATATATATATATATATATATATATATATATATCAACAATGTATTTGCATGTTACCTGTTCTTGTTTTAAAATAAATCCTTTTTGATAACAGAAATGTCCTTTAGATTAAAATAGATTTGTGTATTTTATCAAACAGTTACTTTGGATTTTACTATAATAAATTACTTTTTTGATAAATTACGAATTGCATTATGCATATCCTTTACTATGGAAGGTACATGATTCTCTCTCTCTCTCTCTCTCTGTGTGTGTGTGTGTGCGATTTTCATTTCTCCTCCACCTTTTCTGTTTGGAGTGCCCAAAAAGCAAGAAGCAGTCAAATATGTTCTTTAAAGTTTAAAAAAATATTCAGGATGGTTAGGATAAAGGACAATGTATACTTTATCATTTGCGAATGACAGCACAATCAAGTTTCAACAATGAGTAACGAAAGACCAATTCAAAAGGAACACACCGTAATTTTCAAGAAAATGACAACTGTAATATTTTAATTACTATTTGATCATTGCATAATTATGTGATATAAACATTATTATATTATCTATGTCTATTTACATGAAAATATAATGAAAACAATAATAATCATTCATTCTGTTTTAAATTTTCACTCCAATAAATGTTTTTTTGTTTCCGAATCTGATATAAAGGTACATATTTAAGAGATTATAATGTTTTTCCGAAGTGGCCCGCAAGGTCATTTGGGTTGGACACCCCTGTTGTAGGACATTTCTGAAACCTTTTAGAATCCAAAAAGATAGAATTAAACTAAAATCCTCACTGCAACTCTAAAAGCAATTTCCAATTTTATTCCGCTTGTTTGCATTGAATTAAGGTATCCGACTACGTTCGGAACCGTGATTTTGTAAAAGTGTATAAATGGATAATGTTTATGATATTTAGTGTCACTTAGATTAGAAAATGAATATAAAATTGTTTTAAGCAGAGCATTACAGTGAAAAATTATTTAAGCACAAAATATTTTGATAAAAAATTAACATAGAATGACCCATTTTCAAAATATTCTCCTATTGTGAAAAATGCTTCTATTATAATACTATTTTGCCTGTATATAGCTCAGACCTCTGTACAGAGGCTCAACAACAATTTTTGAAATATATAACTTAGAAGTGGGTTTATCCATGTTTTACGACAACAGAGGGGAGAAATTTTAAGAAAAAAACGCCGATAATTATTTCGAATGGTTGTATCTCTGAAAATAATGTGAATTTTTCAACAATCATAGTTGAGCCTCTGTACAGAGATCTGAGCTATACACAGGCAAAATATAATTATAATAGAAGCATTTTTCGCAAAAGGAGAACATTTTGAAAGAAGGTTATTCTAAGTTAATTTTTTGCCGAAATATTGTATTTAAATAATTTTTTTGTCAAAATGTCCATAAAACAGTTTTATACATGTATTCTAATCTAAGTGACACTAAATATCATGAAAATTATCCATTTATGTGCTTTTTAAAATCGCGGTTCCGAACGTAGTCGGATACCTTAAGTCTTTTGAGTACTTTTTGCTTATATGTCAAATGATTTATTTATATATCTAATAGAATCACACTTTACCAATAAATACTTTTTTCAAAAATTGGATTTTACAGTCATCTTTCATATTTTTTTCTTAGAGTCAAACGGCGCCAGACTAATGATATTGGCGTCAAATCATCTAGCCTCAGAAATCTGTGTAGACTTTTAAAAATATCTGGCAATCAATCATGGCCTTTTTAATTTCTCTATATTGTTTCTCAATTTTTACAAATATGTTTCTGCAATTAACAAATAGTTCTTTGTTCTCTTGTTTCCTATATCATTTACGAGATATTTTTAACTTCAAAATATTCTCGTGCGTACTTAAATTGATTGAGTTTATAGTTTTCAATAATTATGAAAATAATCTTTAGAATTACTTTACTTCGCTGATGAACGTTTATGTTAATATCTAAGATCTTGTAAAATAATTTTCATAATTATGAAACTGAAAGATAATGCATTCTTAAAACTGTGGTTGGTCGTTTTTTAAAGAAAGGAAAGGTGCACTCAATGAGCAGGAATGTTCATTTGGAGTAAATCGTATTTTATTTTGGAGTTATCTTGTAATTGCATTTGCGACGTTCTTGCACACAGCTGTGAATCGGCTTCCCTGTAGTAGTGATCACCACACGTGCAATTGCATCTGAAACTAAGATATCCGACTACGTTTGGAACCATGATTTTGCAAAAGAGTGTAAATGGATAATATTTATGATATTTAGTGTCACTTAGATTAGAATACATGTATAAAATTGTTTTAAGGACATTATGACAAAAAGATTTATTTAAATACAATATTTTGGCAAAAAATTAACTTAGAATAACATTTTTTTCCATATGTTCTCCTTTTTGTAAAAAATGCTTCTATTGTATTAATATTTTGCCTGTTATTCAGCTCAGACCTCTGTACAGAGCTCAACTAGAATTTTTAAACGCATAACTCGAAGTCGGTTTTTCCATGTTTTACGAAAACAGAAGGAAGAATTTTAAGAAAAAAACGCCGATAATTATTTGAAATGGTTTGTAACTCTGAAAATAATGTGAACTTTTCAAAAATTATAGTTGAGTCTCTGTACAAGGTCTGAGATATACGGCAAAATATTAACAAATAAAGCATTTACAAAAACGGAAAAGGTTATTCAAGTTAATGTTAGCAAATATTTTATTTAAATAATTTTATCATAATTAAAATTTTCTATTAAATGACACTAATTGAAAATATACATTTATGCACTTTTTTAAAACCATGGTTCCGAACGTAGTCGGATACCTTAAATCATTGCGCAGTCTTGTCTTGGATCATCCCGGAAACCTTTGACACCACAAGGAGCCCCTTCCTATTCCGCCCACGAACCGGATGCAACCTGAGGATGAAGGGGGCCATCCTCGGTCTTCCCATAGAGAGGGTAGAGAGAGAGAACGGAGATGGTCTGAAAACTTCGTTGAGAGCGGATCCCAAAAACTCCTCCCTCACAAACAGAACTTTGACTCTAATAATCTAATGAATAAGTTTAATAACTTCAATGTATAATCTGTAAATAATAGCTGTGACGTAAATAAACTAAATATTTAAATTAATCAATATCGCGCTACCGTTATTTATCTGAAACTTCACGCAGTAAAATTATCTTATAACAAATAAAATTTCATTTTTAAGAGTTTTTGTTTTAAATTATTTGAGGAAATTTATATATATATATATATATATATAAATCTACAATGTATTACATAGTACCTGTTCTTGTTTAAAAATAATCCTTTTGATAATAAAGTATCCTTTAGATTAAAAATAGATTTTGTGTATTTTATCAAACAGTTACATTTGATTTTACTATAATAAGTACTTTTTGATAAATTACGAATTGCATTATGCATATCCTTTACTATGGAAGGTACATGATTCTCTGTGTGTGCGACTTTCATTTCTCCTCCACATTTTCTGTTCGGTGCCCAAAAACAGAAGCAGTCAAATATGTTCTTTAAGTTTGAAAATATTTGGGAATTGGTTTGGACCAAGGGACAAATGTGCGCCGCGCATAATTTGCGAATGACACAATCGAGGACACCGGCGTAGTAACGAAAGATCCATTCAAAAGAACACCGTAATTTTCGAAGAATGACAGCTGTAAATATTTTGTTACTATTTGGTCATTTTTTGATACTTATGGAGTATAAACTTATTATTATAGTACATATATATGTTTTGCGGAAAACCATTGAAACAGCCAAATAAATCATTTCATTCTGTTTTAAATTTTCACACCAATAAATGTTTTGAACTTACCGTCTGATATAAAGGTGCATAATTTGAGATTATAATGTTTTTGAAGTGGCCCGCAAAGGTCATTTAGGTTAGTTTCCAAGGACTTTGGGGCATTTTGGGTCAAAGGCCGGGATAACTAATATCCTGCTGCAACTCAGAAAACTGGTACCCATTTTGTTCGCGTTTGCATTGAATTAAGGTATCCGACTACACGTTCGGAACCGTGATTTTACCAAAAGTGTATAAATGGATAATATTTATGATATTTAGTGTCACTTAGATTAGAAAATGAATATAAAATTGTTTTAAGAATAGTATTAGAATGAAAAATTATTTAATATAAAATTGTTTTAAGAAGAGCACATTATACAATGAAAAATTAATTAAGCACAAAATATTTTGATAAAAAATGAACATAGAATGACCCTTTTTCAAAATATTTTCCTATTGTGAAAAATGCTTCTATTCGAATACTATTTTGCCTGTATATAGCTCAGACCTCTCTACAGAGGCTCAACTACAATTTTTGAAATATATAACTTAGAAGTGGGGTTATCCATGACGACAACAGGAGAACGTAAAAAACGCCGATAATTATTTCAAATGGTTTTAACTCTGAACATAATGTGAATTTTTCAACAATCATAGTTGAGCCTCTGTACAGAGGTCCTGAGGCACCATCTCACAGGCAAAATATAATTATAATAGAAGCATTTTCGCAAAAAGGAGATCATTTTGAAGAAGGTTTTTCTGAGTTAATTTTTTGCCCATTTAAATAAATTTTTGTCAAAATGTCCATGAAACAGTTTTATACATGTATTCTAATCTAAGAAGTGACACTAAATATCATAGAAATTATCCATTTATGTGTGCTTTTAAAATCGCGGTTCGAACGTAGTCGGATACCTTAGAATCTTTGAGTACTTTTGCTTATATGTCAAATGATTTATTTATATATCCTAATAGAATCCGCAATAAAGCCTTTAAAAATTGGATTTTACAGTCATCTTTCATATTTTTCTTCTTAGAGTCAAGCGGCAGGGCGTAAAATTAGTAGATCATCTATTGCCTAGAAATCTGTGTAGACTTTTAAAATATCTGGCAAATCAATCATGGCCTTTTTAAATTTCTCCAATATTGTTTTCCTCAATTTTGAAAATGTATGTTTCTGCAGTTAACAAATAGTTCTTTGTTCTCTTGAACTTTATATTTCTTTACGAGATATTTTTGAGCTAAAGAAATAGGCTATGTTTTGATATAAATTGATTGAATTTATAGTTTTCAATAGGTATGAAAATAATCTTTAGAATTACTTTACTTCGCTGAAGAACGTTTATGATATACGGAATATTGGTAGAAACAGAACATAATTATAGAGCAGAAAAGTATCCATATTTAGCAAAACTGTGAGTTTTCGGTTTTAAAAGAAAGGAAAGGTGCACCCAATGAGCAGGCATAGGCTCATTTTACTTGGAGTAAATCGTATTTTTATTTTGGAGTTATCGCATGGTGCAGTTGTGACGTTCTTGCACACAGCTGTGAATAAACCTGTAGCAGTGATCACCACGCGTGCAACTGCGCGCGGCTTTAAATCATTGCGCAGTGCAGTGTGGATCATCCGGCAACCTTTGACACCACAAGGAGCCCCTTCCTATTCCGCCCACGAACCAGGATGCGGCCTGAGGGATGAAGGGGGGTATCCTCGATCATCCCATAGAGAGGGATAGAGAGAAGGGTGGGGAGATGGTCTGAAAATTTCGTTGAGCGGACCTAAAAACTCCTCCTCACGAGCAGGCGTACTCCTAATAATCCTGTGAGCCATGTTTGTGCTTTAATGCTGTCTCTGTAAATAAAGAAGCTGGGCGTAGAAAATAGCTTCAATATTTGAGTGATAAATATGCACTGCATTTGTTTGTATCTCGAGCTTTGCACCGACTAAAATTATCTTATAACAAGTAATAATTAATACGCTCGTATAAATCTACAACAGCACAAATTCAATGTAGTATATACTTTTAAAATATTTCGGTGTCTGTTTATATAGAACAAATTAAACACGTGCTGTAAATGTTCAAGCTTTCCCCACGTTGCTTCTCTGCATCGTCCTACACCGGAAAATTCCCAAGTAGAAACTTCAGGAATCTTCGACCGAAATAATCCTTCTGGAACCTTCTGGATGTTTGCAGAGACTAGTTTTCATAATCAACTTTGTCCTGAAGTCTGTCATCTAGATGGCTTATATTCATTTATTGTTATTGAAAGAGTAATCGCCCTTATCCCGCAAACGATATTTCTGGCGTTGCAAGCGAACAGGCGTAGGAAAAACAAAAAGAATACGTAACGATATTGTCTCGCGCGACATTTGTGGGCTGGTGGCGAAGAGCTAATATCCAGGGTTTTGAAAAAAAAAAGAAAAATATATCCACACGAATTAAAAAGCTTTTGGATAGTTAGATAAAAAGGGAGATATGACACAATCCTTTTATAAAAGTATATTAGTGAATCAAAACAGTTAATGTTATAAAGCCCTTAAGGGAATTATTTTTAAATGGGGTTATATAAATATGTTATGAAATGGAAATATACAAATGCAGTACTATGTAATTGAGATAGAAACGGGCCTTGTACCTGAAAGCTGCAGCTGTCTTTGATTTAGGCGGTATGAAGCGTTTCAAGCCAATACGGCAGAACCATACAGATATGCGATTCAGAAATAAAAATTATATATGTAATAAAAATTTTATCCTAATTTTTGAAAAAAATTAATTAATTTTCTTTGAAAAATTTAGGGCATCATTTAAATCGAAATTATAACCTTAAATCTTTATCTTTTCAAGCGGTTTGGAACATTTGAACTTGCAAGAATATACTGGTGGTGGTGGTATTTGTGGCTTTTACGGGGCTTAACTTTTGCGAGGATTATTGGGGCGGAACTCATGATTTCCGGGCCTCAAGTCCAGGCTGACTGGGGATGGGCATCTGAGCTGACAGCCTACTATCCAAACTACCGCACCACACCAACAGGAGGATTCGATGAGCATTCAGCTTCTCTACACGGTGGGTCTTAAATCTCGAAATAGAGATGGCGATCTGAGATCCGGGCCAGTAAGTCGTTTCTTGGGCCAAAATTTGATAGTACGTAGCACTGGTCGTTAGGTAGAATCGTCTATTTATTACCGAAATGTAGGTTTCATTTTTCTGTTTTGGTGAAAACCATGGCAGTATTTACATTGTTGAATGTACTATCTTTAAACACTATTTATGCGGGCGGTTGTGCACCTAGAGGTATGATCGTATACTTTTGCAGGCACCGAAACTTCAAATTTAAATATGCGTTTTCAGCCAGCACGAATGTATATAGAGTATTGTGGGATCACATCTGTTCATGACGAGCGCCTTTTTCGATTGCCAGCAACATCACGTGATGGAGTGGAACCGCTTAGATCACAGTAGACTTTATAGACTGTTGTTTTGAGGTTTGAGATATTGGCATTGGGAACTATAAGCTATATTATCTATTTTCTAAACTTTTTAATGTGACAAACACATTTAGAAAATAAATGTCTTCTTTTAACCTAATACTTTGATATGGTAATAAAATAATTGTAATGTCGAATTCCTTGAACTAAAAAATTTGTGATTTTACGGATAAAAGATCGTTTATTATGGTATCGTTCTTGTTTTTCATAAAAAAGATTTATATTTATATTGTAAACGCAGACTTGAAAAAGAAATCGATCTTGTAGATCTCGATTTTTTTGTGAATCGATTCATCAGGTTCCGATTCGAATCGATTTAAAAATCAATATTTTAGGAAAGAATCGCCATTTCGAAAACAGAAATGTAGTACGCCGGAAGGCTACAAATCCGTGACCATAACTACTACCACGAGCTGTTTCTATTGAAACAATAAATTTTATGTAATTTTTATTTTTTAGAATTATTTTTATTTTTTTTAAAATAAATATTAATTTATAAAAAAAATGTATAATTGAGTTAAACTTTCGAAAACTACGTTTATGTAAATTAAGGATATTTTGACTGAGAGTTCGATTTCATATGTTCCAAAGACAAACAAGAAAAAGCGTTTATCTAAATCGCTATTTTATGCATATAAAAACTGTTTTGTTTTTACCTTTATACTGCGTAACAATTTCTCTCTCTCTCTCTACTTTAGCTATTAATTTAAATAAATGTGTTCGTTCAAAAAAGTTCTTTTATTGTTCACTTATTCCTTCGTTCCTCAGTGGCTCAACAACCCAGATTGGGCTTTGGCCTTCTCAAGAAGCCTTTTACTGGCCATCTTCCTGATACTGTTCTCAAATTCTTAGTTCTCAAAACTAGAAAGTCTTTTTCTAGACAATGAATCTATCAATGATTTGGCCTTGCCTTTTCTCCGTGTACCAATTGGTTGGGCATTGAAGACCATTTTAGTGGTGCGGTCTTCGTCCATTCTGACAACGTGACCTCGTTTAATTCGCTGTATTTTGATGACGGTATTTGGTTCACTGTCCTTGACTCAGAATTTTAGTGCTTCTTCACCTTGTTCCATTTTCCTGAATTCTTCCCAAAATAAATCTTGAAATATTTGGCACCGTATAGATACTTTAAATGTAATTTCTAAATACTGTTCGAAACACATAAGACAAGTTTCACATGCAAGTTGTGCGTCCCCAAGACTGCAATACAATAAAACCTTTGTTTTAACGTTAAATTCCGTTTCATATGACAGTATTCCATTAAGGCATCCTATTAGCCACCAGTAAATTTCTTTGGTTTCGTGACGATAGCTGCTGTTTGAAAGCCGACTACGTTCCGGAACCGGGATATTAGCGCCTAAATGGATATTAATTTTCATGATATTTAGTGTCACTTTAATTTGAAGATTATTTCTGCGTTTTATGAAATAGTATTTAAATACAATACTAAATAAAAAAAATTATACCAATCTTTTCAAAAATGCTGATAATAATATTTGAGAGAGTAATAGACCTCTCTGATATAACTCAACATATGATTTACAGTATTTTGGGGTTACAACCGGACGGGAAATAATTATCGGCGTTTTCTTAAGGCTACCACCTCTGTTGTCGTAAAACATGGATAAACCACACTTCTAAGTTATATATTATTTCAAAAATTCTAGTTGAGCCTCTGTACAGGATAGAGCTATATACAAGGCAAAATATTATTATAATAGAAGCATTTTTTTCACAAAAAAGAATATTTTGAAAATGGGACAGCCCATTCTATGTTCATTTTTGTCAAAATATTGTACTTAAATAATTTTAATTGCCAACATTATTCTTAAATCAATTTTGCATATACATTATATAATCAGTGACGCTAAATATGCTTGAAATATTGCGTAAAGAACATTTATACACTTTTGCAAAATCACGGTTCCGAACGCAGTCGGATACCTTAATTTCCGAACCTAAATAAGTGAAACTGTCAACAACTTCATGTTCATTTATTATTAATGTATATTGTTATTCAAAACAATGTTGAATATATATTCAAAATGTTTTCACATGAAGAAAGAAATAAGCATGACTCAAAAGGAAAACGAAGAGAAGGAAAGGGTACGGCAAAACACGTGAAATATATAGAGTAAAGGTATACACACACGTTGGCGAAGCGAAGCATGCACGTTCCGTGCATTCCACATTCATCACGTGATTTATGAAAACTACTTAATGACTTCACTAAACAATACTATTATTATTTCCAGATCTTTCCTGTTACAAAAGAAACTAGCTTTTTTTTTCTTAAGTAACTCAGAATGTATTGTGAATTATATGAAAGAATGTGAGATGATGTTAATGTGTTTATCGAATAAAAGAATTGTAAAATTGGTTTTATTTTTGTGCCAATTTGTGTCTTAGCTTTTGTTTTATTTTATGAAAAAAACAAAGAAAGAAAGTGATGAGATTGTAGATCAAAAACTAATCAATTAAGCATCTAAAAGTCATGATAAAAGAGCAAAATACACGATGTTAATTTTAAACAAGTAATAAAAAAATAAAAAATAAAAATTAAGTCTCAATTCCTAATTAGATCAACAAAGAAGAATTTTAGTTTAGCTACTTCGTATTCAACAGTTACAATTAAAATAAATGTGTATATACATAGGACAGAATCACAACATTAAGTGGTAATTAATTTTTATTCATTATCATTAAAGTATCGTATTGTCATCCAAAACAATCGTGTCTATAAAATTTCAGTTCAACTGAATGCTTTAAAAACGCGAGAAAAACCTTTTCAAGTTTTGACTACCAGAGTGTAAAGGTGCAAGAATAGCGAAATGATGCCAACGTGGTTCACCATGATCTGTAATTACAACTAAATAATTAGTTTTAATCAATTAATTTTTACAGTAATTATAATTAAATTATTGTATTGTCATCAAAACAATCGTGTCTA
Source organism: Trichonephila inaurata madagascariensis (assembly GCA_019973955.1). Classification (NCBI taxonomy): domain Eukaryota; kingdom Metazoa; phylum Arthropoda; class Arachnida; order Araneae; family Nephilidae; genus Trichonephila; species Trichonephila inaurata. Next base: position 48,179 of record BMAV01005241.1, read on the forward strand.
TAGAAATTTCAGTTCAACTGAATGCTTTAAAACGAGAAAAAACCTTTTCAAGTTTTGACACAAGTGCTTGAGTAACTATGTCGCAAAAATGATGCCAACGTGGTTCTGGCCAATTTGTAATTCATTAAATAATTAGTTTTAATCAATTAATTTTTATTAATTACCATTTATTGTATGTGGTCCAAAATAATTATGTATATATAAAATTTCAGCTCATTGGCGCTTTTTGAAATGGGGCACTTTACATTAACTTGTTAGAAAATTTACCAAAGATAAATAAATAAATAAATAGAGAGTGTGAGCTAATAGTAGCAATTGAAAAACATATATAAACATGCTGCGAGAAAATTTTGCGAGAGAAAAAAGAAGTCTTTCAGCCAAGAGACTACTTTGTTAGATTTTATGAAATTTGCTACATCACAGTAGCTTCGACTTGTGAGTTTGTATTTGTGTATTCTAACATTTTGTTCCTAAATTATTTTTTTCTTCCATCTCTGGTCTCAGCTAAAAATACTTTATATGTATTTATGTATGAAAGTATACCCCGACTTACGCGGTTGGGATTCAGTCCCACCTATCGTGTAAGTTCGGGGTATTACTATTATTAATATCAATGCAGTACTAACAACGTAGGGAGTAAATAAAATGCTCTTGATTTTAAAATACACGTATAATATAAGAATATTTTTTAAATTTTGAAAACTTTTTGAAGAATTTTAATACTTGAAACATATTTACCCAATTATTAGAGTAGAATTTAAATTTTACAAACCGAACTAACAAATACGATAAGTATTAGAAGGTTTTGGTCAATGGAACACGAGATTGCATTGATTACGCGACCAGTAGGCGGGAATTTTCTTTGGCACAACCAATACATAGAAACCCTGACAGAAAAATTTTCAAATGTGAAAACTGTAAAAGTACAAGAATTGTATTAGTAGAGCCACACTCTACTACGCCGCTTTAAAGGGTATTACGAAACGCGGAAATGGGAACTTGACCAAAGTGTGCTGCCAAATTTGTTATACATTTTTCTCAACATTTTATCGGTACTTCTTGAACATGTGTACAAAGAAATATTTTACGTTGCGTGGGGAGTTGAGACCGCCACTCACTTCAGCTTTCATTCTTGCAAACTGTCCCTCAGGAAACATTTATAAGCCCCCAAGGGTTTCATTACATCTACATTTTTTATTCTTTGATCTATTTTCAACAGAAAACCTTTTAATTCTTTCTAGATGAGCTAAAATTGTAGACTTACGTCTTAATTTTCCATATATTAATTCATATAAAAATAATTTCTTATAATTATATCAATTATAATAGGATTTATCCACACCCACACATGCACCTACATCGCCACACGCATATGTTTTGGGTTTGCCGCACGAATTGTCTTTTAACACGATTAAAATAAGTGATATAAAAAATTAAGTCAATTCCTACTCTTTGAATGGATGAATAGAAAGTAATTTATTACGATTGAAAGTTTGAAAAAGATACATATAAATATATAGAGACAGAGTTCTTTTTACTTTCTCTTTTATTTACACAACTAAAAAAACACAACGTATTTTTACAAGCTAATTTACAGATTTGATTATTATGATAATATGGTATTGTAATTAGCGGGTACTTATGCTGAGTAGCATATTCATTCTTATCCCTAAAGATGTAGTAATTGATAAGAGAATCCAATTAGAAATAAGCTCAATACCATCTTTTTAAGGTATCCGACTACGTTCGGAACGGTTATTTTGAAAAAGCGTATAAATGGATAATATTTATGATATTTAGTGTCCCTTAGATTAGAAAATGTATATAAAATTGTTTTAAAAATAGTATTACAATAAAAAAGTATTTAAGTACAATATTTTGACAAAAAAATGAACATGGGATGACCCACATTTTCAAATATTCTCCTTTTCAATGAAAAATGCTTTATTATAATAATGTTTTGCCTGTATATAGTAGGCCTCTGTACGGAGGCTCAGTGGAGATTTTTGGAAATATATATATTAGAAGTGGGTTTATCAAGTTTTAAAACAACAAGGGGAGAAATTTAAAGAAAACGCCAGTAGCTTTAGTACAGTATTGGATTGTAACTCTGAAAATAATGTGAATTTTTCAAAACTTCAGCCGTTTGAACCTGCGAGAGGTCTGAGCTACAGGCAACATATTATTATGGCGAAGCATTTTCACAAAAAGGAGAACATTTTTGAGAAGAAAGGAGGTTATTCTACGTTAATTTTGCCAAAATACTGTATTTAAATAATTTTTAATCAAAATATACTTGAAACAATTTTTGCGTAGCATTTAAATAAAGGCGGCATAAAAATATATGTACGACGATATCGCTGCGCTTTAAAAATGCGTTTTCAGTACGTAGTCGACTACCTGCATCACGTCGTTTTTAATTAAAAACGATTCCCACTATTAACACCCTGTAACAGGTAATAGAGTGCTCATTAACGTCGCACTGGAAGCAGCATGATGGTTATTGGCGACGGCCTCGCGAGGACGACATCTAAGTCGTACCCCAGCTCTTCAACTGCATCACTTAGGCGGTTTTGAGACGCGACCGTTCAGAGCGCCGGCCGCCACCGTCTCGGTATCAGGACTCGAACGCTCGATTTGACAACGTCGACCTCGTATTAGCGATCATAACCACTAGGATACCACTGTCACAAATCGATTTTATCAAAGTGGTAAAATTAAAAGTAAATTTAAATAGCACTTTATATTTTTATACATATAGCCTTATAAAATTTTTATTTGTTATAAATAGCAAACATAAGATAGATACAGAATACAATATTTATTTATTATAAAAATATAGCGAAAATAATTAGAAATTTCAATAATATTTGTAATTGAAATAAACTATTCTTATGATTTGTTAGAAGTCTTTTGCGTTACGTTACAAGCAAAAATTATATCAGGCTGTTATACTGTTGACTGCAAGATAATAAATACCTCTGAGTCATGCTCTGTCAATCTAAAACTTTTTCAGGAGTAAGAAGGACATGAAAAAAATATTAGCAATGCAATTGCTATTTTTCAAACTGAAGCAAAAGTCACTCTGGCTTACTATTCCACACATTTCCACAATAGTAGGGTTTTGAAATAGAAATTTTCAAATGCTACCAAAAAAACTCCATCAAGAAAGTTATAAATCCAAAGGTATACCACAAGACACACTGGGCACTGTCGAAAAGCCAGAAGCAAGAAAAGCTTCGATGTTTAACATCGATAAATAAAGGGATAGTAAAACTACAATAGCAGGCAGAAATAAGGGTTTTGCACCTACGAGAATACAGCATATTCTTCCACAATGACAGCGAAAAATGTCTATGCTTTGCATATCCTTTATTAAAAGTCCATAATTTGGAAACATTTTGGTTTCGTTTTGGAATTCGGATTCTTTCTCCAAATTATCAGAAGAAAAGAATTAAAAGGGCGAATTTAAAAGTTGGTAAAATTTATACACTTTTATACTTGATTTAAAGAAAGTATTTCACTTTTGAATTGTATACTGGGTTTTGTGTGTAGGAATAAAATAGTGCTTGCAATGACGATAAACTTCAAACATTGAAGTATTTTGCCTGCTTAGGGTTAGAATGTGAGCTAGTTTTTGGTTTTGCATATATCGTTGATTTATAGAAAAGAATTTTTTATCAGGTTATCCTTTTCCTAGGTAGTACGATAAATAAAGCGTTTTCTAAACAATGAACTGTTGCATATGAAAAAGTTAAAAAACCTCGTTTTCTTGTTAAAGGCAACCCATTTTCTCAATTTCCCGAATTCTTCGCAGTATCAGAAGGAAAAAATAAAATACCCGATAGTGTAAGGGAATTAAGCAAAACAAAAACCTAACCATGGTGGGGTAAATTAGGGAAGGTGTCAAGTTTTTTTTTTTATCCCAGGATAGGAGGTCGTTAGAGCACGCGAAGCTATTAATGCTTGGTTTGTGCATTTTTACAGCATTAACCTTCGAGCAAATTTCACTTTTGCATGTTTATGAAAATACGCAGTGGATATTCATTTTTAATTAATCAGTATGCGTGGGGAATTTCATTAGAAATGCGGAAATTATTCGCGAAACTGTCCTGATCATTCAAAAATATATTGAATCATATGCAACGGTTGGTAACCCTTTGGAGCACTCAAATTCCTAATTTTGAGTATCAATGACCTCCATATTCAGGGACGTCTTAACACTTTTTGATGCCCTGGACCCCTACACAAATGTAGGCCCCACCTATAACCCTAAAAGTAGACTGTACATAACATACGCTGTCAAATACTCATTGCAAAGAGAATAACCCAGGAAACAAATAAATACTTATGACTTCAGGCCTTATCCGCACGGTACATTTTTCCGGCGTACTACTGAAGATTAAGGAGTTGCCTTGGCCGGCGGCATGCTCTGACGTCCAGCCATACCACAGTGAAAAATTACTCGCCGATTTTTCTGCTTCGGAAAAACAAACATCAAAATTATTTCTTTTATTTCGCTTGCGCTTTTGTTGGTGGAAAAATGAAGCGGGGAATTGAGCCCCATCCTGTTTAAAATATTATACGGCATATCTGATGTGTTAGACGAAACCGAAGCCGCCATTGGCTAGAATTTCAAGCAATTTTTGTTTGAACAGGTACGCACGGGGTGCTAGCAAAAAGTTGTTCGAAGCGGTGCCTGCCGCTGAGTAAAAGTGGCCTGAGTGAGATCAATTGCCCAGAAACGTGTACGTGGCGATGCGCGGCTTTTGCTATGCTTTAGACCGGCTCAACCGACTACTGCCTTTTGACTGAATGAGTAATGATGGTGTAGGGTGCGCCTGGATTATGCGCGGACGACGGTCATCATAGCCAGCCGGTTGACATGTTGCTTTGAAAATACTTGGGTTTTAGGGCAGAAATGGCATTTGAAGGTGAAGAGTGAGTACAGAATGCGGTCTTGTTAAAAGATGAGTCGAGAGTGAAACAGGAAGCCCCATTGTGCTGGAGGCCCTACGGCGAGCCTAGTTGATATACCTTAGGACGTCGACTACCATTCTAATTTTGAACCTCTATTTTCTAAATTTGAGACCCGAGTATTCGTAATTTTGAGTCCCGAGGATGAATGTATTTCTTATTTTGAGTCCTGAGTATTTCTTATTTTGAGTCCAGAGTATTTATAATTTTGAGTCTATAGGTCCATTGCATTCCTATTGTTGAGTCTCGATCAGAGGATCAGAGGATACCGCCGTATCACCATATCATTGATACAGAGCCCCAATCCACAGGGGCTCCAATACGACTTTGACACTTTTCAAATTACGCTTGGTTTTACGGCGCAGAAACAATTATTTTTTATTTATTTTTCAAGGCTATTCAAGGCGTTTGATGCGGGGCCAATTCAAGAACTAATTACAATATTGATCCCGAGTATTCCAAATTTTGAGTCTTGGTAGGTACTTTACATTTACAATTTTGGGGTGAGGGCCACTGATAAAATTTTTAATAAACAAACAACTATGTTGTGAAATAATGATCAAAGAACTTTCATCTTATTATTACGAAATAAATCTATTTAATATGTAAAAAAAATGCTAAATTTTAAAATTTAGCGTAATTTTAGATGTATATTTTTAACTGTACCAAAGTTCTCCAGGGATTTCTTATAGTAGCAACAAAATTATTAAAATTATCTTAAGATAATTTTAAAAAGTGGTCGAAGACTATCCTGGCTCGCTTATCAGGCTGAAGTATAGGGCAGGAGAAACGTACCATCTCTCTCCTCCGGGGTAGCGGTTAGGGTGCTGTTTAAATTACACTGTGCACACAAATCGGTCTTACCCGAATTATTTCCCATGAGCTTTTTATGGTTTCGAACAACTGAAAAGAACCACTCGGTGGAATATTATGCAAAAAGAGGACGTTTTATACCGAAGTCAGCTGTGGCTCGTGGCGTGACAGGTTCGAAATATACTGACGGGTTGGTAGCCATTGCAGAAATTTTGAGAATTGGAGTGCAAGCAGAATCAATTGTGACTTAGATTCAAGTAAGTACGACCCATTTTTGACATTTATCGACAACAGCGCGGAAAGCTGCACCGCGTATATATGGGGTTTTATTTGCCACACCAAAATGACTTATAAAAATGATTTTATGAACTGGGGAGAACTATCTACAATAATTTCCTTTTAAAGACTCTTATTTGCAGGCAAAACGGTGCATCTGAAGCCAAAGTGCCTTCAAAACTTACAGTTAATTGTTTGGCGGTCGTGGTAGGAGCGGGCGCAAACTGAAAGCAAATCCTATTTTTAAGTACCATAAACTTCCGCATTTCTGTCAAAACTATTTATACGGGATATTTGAATGCACGCAAATGCAATAAAATGTGCTCATTAGAGGCAAATAATTTTTTTTACCACATGGAAATTCATTAAAATGTTTTTACTGCATATCTTCCTGACCATAAAAGTCCACTGTTGATTTGAAAACTTTCGAAATCGCACGGACCAGTTACATCAACACGTTCATCACACAATATCACCTCAGCTCATAAACTTTTTTTCAAAAAGAGGAAAATTCTACTTTATAGTTATTGAAATACCTTATCGTACTAAAATGAAATAGTACTTAAAAAGGGAATTATACCGTTATATAGCTGGGAATCTACTTTCTCTTCCAAGTATTAAAAAGCCAGGAGCTCTCTCACATAAAATATCACTGTTTTAATGTCACCTATAGCGAAGACATATTCTTAGTTTTAAAGCAGCAGCAATAAAACGTGCGATTAAAAATCGAAGCAGCAAGTCTTGACAATTATCATAACTCAAAGCTAAATAAGTTTAATTGGTTCTAAAGCATATGAGAGTAATAACAATTAAGATACATAAGATATACATATTTTTTATCAACAGAATTTTTCTGGATCTTGCTTTTAATTTAATGAAAAGCTTTTTATTATTGAGATATATGTCTTGTTGAAAGTTGTAATTAATACTAATTGGGTAATGCGATGAGATTAACTTCTTTATGTACTGTTTATTAATCGTAATTTGCATTCGATTTAAGCCTTTTGAGTTTCTACTTTAATTTCTAAATGATAATCGAGCATTATTTTGCATTTAAACTTTTAGATTGCAATGCGTTCTGATTATTTTCATCTTGTTCCTGAAACTTTTAAATTATTTTAAAATGGGGAAAAAGATTGTTTATTCTGAAGCACACACTCAAGCAATTGAATTAAATAAATATACTGATTTTAAGTATTTAAAGAGGTAAATTATTATTACACTCAGGAAGGTAACACAGAGTTTATTTTGTCAAGAAATTTCAAAAATGCATTTAATTGTTTAATGAATGATTTTAAAATGAAATACATCGAACTTATATATTGGTAAGAAAATTGAGAGAGGAAAATTGTGGTGGTATATTAAATAAAAATTAGAGTAATTTTTTTTTTGTTAACATTCCAGAACATGTCGCCATGAACATGATATAAGCATTGTAATGTCGTAAGCCATTAAAATTACTTCATTACTTAGTAGCGAAAGGGAACATACAGCTATTGGCCCAAGGGCTTTTTATTTATATATTAGGTTGGGGAAAATAAATCCATTATTTTTTCGGTAGATGGCTATAGTGTCGATATCTCGTGAAGTATCGATCAAACAATTTCAAATTTATGCTCGTTGTCAAGGTAACAGTTTAAATAAAAAATTTTTTTTGGGGTCCATTAGGTTTACGGGGTTTTAAAATGGAAGTCCAAAAAAAATTCGTAAAAAGTTTTTTTGAAAAAAGGGCAAAAATGCGACCGGGCGGCTGAAATTTGGAAGGGTTTTTGGGCCAAAATTTTCCGTTTTTTGGAAATTTTTGGGTTTTGGGGATTCGGGCATTTTTGATGTTAAAGATGCACTCACTGGGAGGCCGTGGAAAAGCTAAAAAAAACCCACGAAAAATCCAAGTCGAGGGGCAGTTTCATACCCAGGAGCAAAAGATCGACCATAAAAAAATTTTAAAACCTTTTTTAGCAAAGTTTATTAAAAAAGGGTCGTGTTTGGGTTAACATCATTAACCCCAAAAAACGGGATAATTTTTATTTAAACCCGCCAAACGGTAAATCGACCCATTTCTTAAACGGGGGTGGGGATTGAAAGGGGTCACATAGACAATTTTGTGCAAAACGATAATGGTCAAAAGGGGGAAGCAGCTCAAACGGTGGCGAAACTGGGACAAGGCCAGGAAGGTTCACTGTATATTTGGGTGGGACTGGAAAGGAATTTTTTTTGAATTGCTTCCGATGGTAAACATTAAATTCAGATTCCTGCAAAACTGGACCATTTGAACTAGGATTGACCAAAATGGCCGAATTGAAACAAAAAAGGTGATGTTTTCCCATCAGGACAACCTGGGTCAAAATGTCTGTAGTGACCCCCAAAAACCCGGGGGCTTTTTAAATTTTTAAAGCATCCACTATAAGTCGGACCTGGCACCAAGTAATTTCCACCTTTTCTGATTGCAAAACTTCCCGAGTGATAAAAAATTGGGATCGAGAAGATTAGAAAATCGATTCAGAGTTTTTCGCCAATAAGAACCAAGACTTCTATGAGAGAGGCATTATGAAGCTACTTTTGAAATGGCAACAAATTACACAACAAAATGGTGCTTATTTGACCCAAATCGGACAATCCGTAGCATGTTAAATATAGTCTTGAATTTCATGCAAAGATAATGGATTTCTTTTTCCCCAACCTAATGTTAATTTTTTAAAAAATTGAATTCATTTTAAAATTTTACTCCTTTACAGCCTATCGCTGGAAAAAGTTCAAGTCCGGTTTACTGTTTGTCACTGACGTAGCTAGTTCTGTGTAGGCCCCGTATCAAAATTCGCCTGATCGTATGATCGTCTTCCGGGTGCAGCTGTCCCCGCAACCCCTTTCTCTGGTATCGTCCAGGATCACTCACCCGAGTGATTACACTGCATACTCCGTGACTCCGTCTTAAAAGGGGTCACAGGGGTGTTAAATTTCGCTAGAGAGCTGAAAAATTAAACAATTTTCAAACAGATATAATTCTTTTAAATTTAATTAATCTCTTACACATTATTTATAAAGGACTGGGGCTTCAGAAAAGTGTAAAATGTTTAAAATATAATCATAATTTTAAAAATTATAAGCATACGAAAATAAGAAACATTTCTATAACAAATATTAATTAAGTTAAACGTTGCGCATGCTATTTTCTAAAATAGTATCTTTAATTACTAGCTATAAGTTGATTTATATAGTTAAATGTATCCCCTTATTACACTGTAGCATTTTTATATGAAAAGAGAATAATAAATTATATTTTTTAAAATATAAAAAATATCACATTTACAGGATTTTTTTAAAAAAATTTCAATATTTTTCAAATCTTTTGAAGTACAAAATATAAATTATTTTTAAATGATGTAGGGTTTAAAGTGTATGATACATTTTATAATTCTATAAAGTTTTATACATCAGAGGCTGCTATTTTAGAAAATAGCGTGCGCAACGCAAAAATTACTTAATATTTATTGCAGAATTATTTCCTATTTTCATATTCTTATAATTTTTAAAATTATGATTATATTTCAAACATTTTGTACTTTTCTGAAGCCATGATCCTTTGTAAATAATGTGTAAAAGATTGGAATTATTTAATTCTAATTTAAAAGAACTATACCTGTTTGAAAATTGTTTATACTTTCACCCCTCGAGAAAAAATGAACACCCCTGAGACCCCTTGAGGCTGTCACAGCTCCTTTCTCTTCATCCTTGAGGTGCGGCTGCCCTCGCCACCACGAAGCTTAGGGGCGGGGGAGCTGATGCAGAAGATGACGCAGAAGGTTACAGAAGATCTCGTTATCTTTCAAACTAACCCCTTAAAACCCCATGGTGGGTCACTTTTATGCCCCCAATAATTTCAGATTGGCGAGTGTAGTGGATCAGCTCAGCCCATATTGAGGTCTATCAATCTACCTGTCACTTTGACACTGAGGATACCCTTCACAGTATGTCTTTATCACAACAGGTCAACATTCTTTTCCGTTCGGATACTAAACTAAAATACTCACAAAACTAAATACCAACAAAAATCGTCTGGGTCTCAGAGAAGTAAAAGGTGAGGCAACATCAAAGCCGTTTTCAGAATCAGCTCACATCTGTTTTGCTCCAGGCATGAAGGAAGAATACAATGTCCCATCCGGGCATTCTGCTCACCCCCGTACATCAACCTTGACAAGTATTGTCATCAAGTGTTCGTCTAATGAACAGACACTACAGTATGTTAAGCATAAATAAACAAGATGTATGCTCAAATCGTAGAGAAAAAAATCTCACTTTTTGCAGCAATAAATTTATATTTGACAGTACCTACTTTTCAAATCTAAATTGGTTACTCAGAGATTCTGTGATCCATTATGAATACTTATATTTAGTTGAAAATCGAAAAATCTTAATGCACGAAATATTTATAAAAATTCACAAATATTTATAAATGTTTCATTAATAAAAAAAAGCCGACAATTGATGAGCTTATGGAAAATGCATGAGTAAGGATAAGACATTGAAGAATCTGAGTCTTTAGACACAATTCAATCAGAAGATCGAATGATGGTTGAGAATTTGTCAGAAGACCTAGTTGAAAAAGGGTTACAAATTTTAGAAAATATAGTCTCGAACGAAGAGCGTATTTTTTCAACAAAACGAGGAATTAAAAAAATTATGTGCGTGCAACGAAGGAATTTTAGAGGTAGAAAAAAAACCTTTGAGCCGGCAGATTACTTTTTTGTTAAACTTTATGAAACCTTTTACATCATAGGCTCCAAGTCTTTTTTGAACTGGTGCCTCCTTTTCTAGTGAATATTTCAATACTGCCCCTCCCACTCAAGAGAAATAAGAGCGTACATAATACATAGTGAAAATAAAAATTAGTTTTAAAATAGTATTTTATTACTAATAGAAAATGTTTTTCTAATTTAATTTTTTTTCTCCTAAAGCCCCCAATTTTTTTTTTTACTTGCGCGAATCTAAACTAGCTCTATACCACAAATATATTTGAATGTGTAATGTTATATATTTTAGTTTTTGATAGGATATTGTTGGAATTAAAACGCTATATTGAGTTTCTTCTTTATTTAAAAGAGTGGAATAAAAGTTTTAGCTTACCTGTAAAAATGGCAAGCAGGGGTTTTGATGATTCGAAGTAATTCATAATAAACTATTGCTTTCTAAATAAATAAATTGACAATTTCAGCCTTTAACGAATCGTATTTTAATTCCTGGTTAACATATTTAATTATATTTCTTGGATAATATACGCAATGAAATGCAGTAGAGGAAACATTTATCCTGCTGCTCACAGACAAAGGCAACACGTATTCACTATAGAAATTAAAATTTACAACATCATTCAATTTAATGCAGGTTTAAATGTAATGCAATCTTTAAGTTTTTCAACCACTTCCCGAACTACCAAAATATGTGAATTTTCGTACAAGCGATAGAAATAATTTAAATACATACAATCGACATAAGGTAACCAATATTTAAGTTTGCTTTTGTTAGTATATAATCGGCGTATTTTTTTTTTTTTTTCTCTTTAGACTGCATTTGATTAATCTGCCGAAGCCCCTCCATGCCATCTCAACGCCCCCTAATTTTTTCTGGATCTGCCCCCTGAAGGCCTCAAATGCCCACAAGGGGGCTATCGCCCACGTTGAGAACTTAGGTTTTACATCAAAATAACTTCGATTTTGTGACTTTGTACTTGTGTTATCTAAGATCTTATTAAACTTTTTTTTACTCCCTCTACTATTAGCTCACACTCTCTATATATTTATTTATCTTGGTGGAATTTTCAATCGTTAATAAAATACATTTCAAAGCACTCAATTGAGCTGAAATTTTATGTACATGATTATTTTGGATGACAATACAATAATTTAATTATAATTAATAAAAATCAATTGATTAAAACTAATGATTTAACGAATTACAAATACAGCCACCTTGGCATCATTTTTGGAGACCCTTTTGGCGACTTGTGTCAAAACTTGAAAAGGTTTTTTTTTTTCTCACCTTTTAAAGTATTCAGTTGAACTGAAATTTTATATACACGATTGTTTTGGATGACAATACGATACTTTAATAATAATGAATAAAAATTAATTACCTTAATGTTGTGATTCTGTCATATGTATATACATATTTATATTAATTGTAACTATTTAATGAACAGTAGCTAAAATAAAAATTTTCTTTGTTGATATAAGTAGGAATTGACTTAAATTTTTTTTACATTACTTGTTTAATTATTATTTTCTTTTATCTCCGGCCACAACTAAAAACAATTTATAAGTATTTATATGCGAAATTATACCTCGATTTACGTTGTTTTCACTCAGTTCTCACCTATCGTTACGTTCGGGTTATTACTGCAAACTACCTAAGTCCACAAACTGTTCGTAGATTGTAAGTTTGTATACGGATTGGTATAATATACGCCTTTTTTTTTAAACTTTATCCTCAATTTTAATTCTTAATTATAAAATTACAAATTACAGTAAACTATTTTTAAAACTTTATACAGTAAGACCCCGCTTAATGAGGGGGATATGTTCCATCAAAGTAGAGCGTAATGCGAAACAGCGCTAAACGAGGCTATCTTACGCCCGTATTCACCGCTAACCTAACCTCCAGTTAGAGGAGGGAAACCTGGGTTTCGCCGAAAACGTTATTCACCATCGCAAGTTAATAACTTAGCGCCGGCTCAGGTTGAAAAATCCTGACCCAGAGCTACAGCCGGGTTAGTTTTCACCGCACACGCAGTAAGCGATTTTTCGAGTGTTTACGTTTTCGTGCAAGTTTTGGAAGTAGTTTGAGTTAGGATAGATTTTTAGTTTACGATGAATACCATTCAGAAAGTTTCCACTGTACCTCAGTTAGATTTTTAGAAGGACTGGAAACCAGAAAAGTCAGAAAAGTAGTTAAAAGAAGTAATTTGTTCGAGGAATTGGACGATTACGAGTTTCAGAGAAGATTCCGACTGACAAAAGAAAGTGTCGAAGAATTGACTCTGCTAATTGAAGATAAATTAGAGAGCAAAACACTACTTTTTTTGCTCATTTTCTTTTTTAAATTTAAATAACACTGACGGATCTGTTGTGATGTCCGCGCGGATTCACCACTCCGTCAGTGTCGATTATTACCGCGTTATTTCAATATACGCTTCATTTTTTTTTATGCTACTAACAGCATTTGTTTCCCGGCATTCTATTATGTGTAAGTGCGGCTTTAACAAAGCCAACACCAATTCTTTTTCATATTGCGTAAAATAAACTCTGTTGGCATTCATATTAAAAAGTTAGCGATACGCGAGGTAAAAAACAAGCTGGCATGAGGCGAATATAGAAAGCCGGAAGTCACGGGGTTTATTTCGACCAATGGGAATCGACCAGTAAGCGCAGGTTAAGAAACGCAGAGTCAAGTAACTGGAGGTTGAAAAACAGTGGTGAATTGAAGTTCTAACCTGGGGATAATTTTAACTTGATTGCCGGTTACTTAACTCCAAGTTTCATCGCTGGGTTAGGTTAGCGGTGAATACGGGCGTTAACACGTAAATAATGGGGTTACGGTGGTATTCTCAATCGCGAGTTAACCTCAGGTTATCCCCGAACCGGAGGTAACTCGCAGATTGGCGAAACATCATTATTCTCAATTGCGAATCGCGCCAAATCCACGGATTAAAACAGCTGATCGAATGTTTCACGCCAAGAATAACAACATAAAATGTAAGCAATGTGTCACGTGATTATCAGTGTCCAGTCACAACGACTGTAACATCTTGCCCACGCATAACTCACGAATTCGATAATCTCGTCAGTTCGAAAATAAGAAAGGAGAATTATCCGCGAATTATCGGCGAGTGAGGGTTACCCAATCCGCGCGAGTTATCTTTTCAATAACTCGCGATTGAGAATACCACCGTTAGGGAAGATGGATATAAAATTGGTTAGGTATTAAATTTAATAATTATGTGTGTGTTTTTTAATAAAAATAAAACACCAAACATTTATTTCTTACAAAAATAAAAACAATATAAACGAATATATCCATATAAAAACAAATAAAATTCTAAGTCAGTCAGATCATTCAGTCTATTCTGTGTTTCCAATTTTCTGCCTTTTTGTCAAGAAGGCATCTTGTTGAAGTTGCCAAATTCAATGCAGCACTAATTTGAGATTGACATTCATTAGAATCTAATCTTCTAATCACTTGCATTTTAGTTTCCAGTGAAATGCTTTTTATGACTGCTTTCTTTTCTTGTTTTTCATTATCACCCGTGATAAAAACTAAAGATCATAATATTTGTCACTGTATTAATCGTTATAGTATTATATAAATTTATACTTACAATAATGTCAACAATTGTTTCAAAGGATAAAAATGCGTCCGTACAGCACCGCACCGCACCAAACAAGAAATACAACTACACTGTTTGGATATGTTATGTACATATTTTGAAACCTACAATTTCGGGGAATCCCCGTTGCGCTGCGAGCAATTTCGGGAAATCCCCGGGTTGATATAAAAGAGTGCTAAACAGAAACAGCGATAAACGAAACAGCGTTAAGCGGGGTCTTACTGCATTTATTGAATTTAACACAAATAATATGTGTGGAATTCAATAAAAAGAGATGAATATATTTTTTGCTCAAAATAACTTATAAGGTTTTCGTACCATATGTTATACAAAAATGGGAGAAATATTTTTTCTAAAACCTAATTATCTAATCCATTTTAAGGTATCAGACTATGTTCGGAACCGTGATTTTCAAAAAAATTATAAATGAATTTTCTTTTGTATTTAGTGTGTGACTCGAATTATAATATACATATAAAACTGTTTTAAGAATACTATTACAAGAAAATATTGTTTAATTACAATTTTTCGGCAAAATATGAAGAAAAAATTGTATATTTTCAAAACGTTCTACTTTTATGAAAAATGATTTTATAATATAATATTTTGCTTATGCACAGCTAAGATTTCTCTACAGAGCTTGCAATAGGATTTCTGAAATATAGGTATAATTTAGAAGTGGATTTTTTAATGTTATCAGAATAGCGAAATTTTTTTAAAAAATACCAATTACAATTTTCAATTGCTAGTAACTCAAAAAACAATGCGAATTTTTCAAAAATCCTGATAATTCTGGTAGAGAAGTCTTACCTATACACAAGCAAAATATTATTATTATAGTAGAATCTTTCGTAAAAGGAGAATGTTTTGAAAATATGTAATTTTTTCTTCGTCTTTAGAGAAAAAAAAAATGGATTTAAATAAATTTTTATTGTAATAATATTTTCAAAACAATTTTTTGTGAATATTCTAATTCAAGCGGAATTAAATACAATGAAATACGCTTGATACGAAACTGAAGGACTGAAATATTTTTTCGGGTTAAAAAATATTGCAAAAAAAGAAAATTATTTTGAACAAAATTAAGTTTATTAGAGTACATTTTACTTACATAAATAGGTATATATGCATGTATTCACTAAAGACTAGTGAAACAAAAACATTCACAAGAACTTAATGAAATTTAATACAAAATTTCCAAGCTTTTTTAAAAAACAAAACATTTATTGAGTTTTTGGATGTTCGATGACGTCCATTTTGTTATTCATTTCACCATTGTAATGTGCATCTAAATAACTACGCATACTTTTCATGATGTTCCTCATTGCGGATGACATGGGAACATAAGCAGCCTTATTCATTTCATTTTCTTCATCGGAATCTGCATCAATATTTTTCGAGCTTTGAACAAACTCCAAAATGTCTTTGTCTGTCATAATTGGAGATGTACTCACGTTATCATCATATACTGACTGCAACGAATTCCTCCGATTATACAGTAGGACGATCAAATAATGCAGAAACTTTCTCATACTTCGCGGCTGGTGTTTTCTGTATTTTGTTCATTCCCAGAAGAAAAATGTTTTCGCGTTAAGCGATTTTCGTTTTGTTTTAAGAGAAAAAAACGCAAAAAAATACGTAGTAGTTTGTCGGGACCGATGTATTATATCGTGTAAACCGATATTTCGTCTTAAGCGTTTTCGTGGTAAACGCATTTCACTGAATTAAAAAATTATTCATCTTTTATATTCTTTTCAAAATCACGATTCCAAACGTAGTCAGTAACCTTAAGACGTAAAAGGTCAAATTATTTATAGTTTTACCGATTGCAAAACAGCCATCAAAATAGCACATATATTGTTCTTTGTATGTTAGCTTTATATTACATAATTATTTTATCAACAAACGTGCTATATTTTATAAAATTTCGGAATAGCTTACCAATACAAAAACTGATTATCGATTTCTTTTAATTTTATTTGCTGAGATTTTCTTTCACCGTGTCTCAAAACGAAAAATGATGAAATGCAGACTATTTTCCAGACATTTTATTTATCGGACAGTGCCCCCTAAAAAGAATCTTTTCAGAAACAGAAAATATTTGTTCCAAATCAAGAAAAATTAGTACACAAGCCAGACGACAGACAAAGAAGGGGGAAGGGGGGAGAAAAAGCATATTCCTTTCTCTACAGCATGCATGTTTTTTTCTTTATGCGTCACATTCTAAACACTTCTATTAACTAATTAAATTTCCAATTAATGTTGTACTACCTCATTAAAGGCTAATATTTTGATGAAAGAATCGAATTTTTATATCAAGGATAAAAATATATAAAGATTATGATTAAAAAAACATTTTTGCATCAAAGGCTATTAGATTTTACATTATAATATAAACAGATAGAGAGAGAAGAAAAAAAAAACATGTAAAAGTCTTTTTTGGTTAAAAAATCGTATTTCATTTGTGTGTGACCTCTATTTATGACTTAAAAGATTAATATACACTCTTTTGATAAAAGTGTTTTAGTGCTAGTTAATGGCTGAAACCAATGAAAGTATTTATTTGGTTTAAAAAAAAAAAACGACGAAATTTATGAAAATAAAATGTTAACTGTAATCATATACGTAGGTAAAATTAATTAATTTGTTACTGAAGGTTTTATTTTAAAACGTTTCCTTTTAGAATTACATTAAATTATTACACATAAATGAATTTTTAAAAAAATTAATTTAGAAGAAAATAAAATGTGATTTTTAAGCATGTGGGCAAAAATAACTTATAGAAGCATTAGGTTAACTAATTGAGTAGAATGCATTTTATTAAGATTTGATAAAAATTCTAAATTATTATCGAAAAATTGCATGAACTCAATAACTTGGTAATGATTAAGCAATAATTGTTAGTAAAAAGTATTTTTTAATAATCAGAAATGTAAATGCAATTTGCAAGCAAAATGAAAAATAGAAAGTTTATGACTTAAATTCAATTATTTTAAGTAGCAGAAACATCTAAATAATTCATATTTCATAAAGCAAAAGAGAACAAAATTATGCTTTTAACGTACTTAACTAATTATTAAAATGGAATTCCAAACGAAAATTCCGTTTTAACTAAATATATTAAAAGGAATTTTGTTGTGTGTTAAATCGAATATATGGTTAGTTGTTTACAAACAAATTTAACTACTTTTCCTTGGCGACATTGTAGCGACACAAATCGCAAATGCACTGGATTCGTGCCAAAAGAGATCCGAATCGGTAACTAGGTCAAAAACTTTTTTAGTGAATTATGACCGCCACCATGAGCAGAAAAAGTTTTTCGAATAATATTCAGAAGTATGTTTTGTTTTTTCTTCTTGCTCGTCGACTGTTTTTTAAACAAAAGAATTTCGCTTCTTGAGATTCGTCGAAGTACTTCTAAATTTATTAGTTCGCGAAAACAAAACTCCATTATCGTTTGACCTTCGAGACAATGGTCGTAATGATTTACATCACTGGCGATGGCAACGAAACGAAATTGTTTACTTCCTTTTGTAACTAATTTGTTGGCTTTTTCGAATGGTAAATAAATTCTTTACACCTTTTATTCTTTATTTTTAAAGTTTGAATATTTTTTTTCAAATCATTTGACAAATCTTGTCACAAATAATGAAAAAATAAATATTTTATCAGTCTTAAGTAAACGTAAGAAAGTAAAACCATCTTATTTGAGTTGTACATGGAAAAATATTTACTAATTTTTGAAGTCCAGTACCTATTTTCTTTTTAGTTTGGAAGAGAAATGAAGAAAAATGTAGCTGAATTAACAACTTTGCAATAGCATTTCAAATTTTGATACATTCTTCCTTTTTTTTCTGTTGCTTCTGCTTTGAAGAAGCAACAGATAAAAATTTATTTTTAATAAGTATATTTTCTCAGATATGTATTGTATGTTGCATATAATTGTTTTTTAATTGTACAAAAAATGTTTATTATTTTACATAGGAAATTACTTGTTTTATTTTTCTTTGTGTTTTCTTTCTTTCTTAATTTTTTTTAAGTTGGCGAAAAATAATTGTTCTTTAAATATGTGAAATGTAACTAAATTCAAAGGAATTACTTAACTTATGTTATTTCTTCGTTTTTTTTCATGTATTACGATGGAAGGAAATTAAATTATTTGAAGAATTTTAATATGGAAAATTTTGTACAGATAAATGCTCATGAATGGTCTAATTTTCTGAGATTCGATAAAAGTTCTCAAAAATTAATTATTTTTCGAATTTTATATCTTCTTTGCTTTTGAGTCAGACGTTGCTTGTCTGAATCTCCTTATATAGGCTGGAAAGAATCTTCTAGGATCCTCTACATTCTTCTTGTGAAATAATGTAAAAACTTTTGGATTTTTGTAGAAACATCTATTTCGGTCGCCAAATTTGTCAACTGTGGTATTTAGATAATTTCTATTAGCTTACTTATCTTAAAAGTGTAATATTCTTGACTTACAATATATTTTTTGTGACTTCAATAAAATTATAGCCCCTTTGGTTCTTCTTCGTAATTTTGTCTAGGGGTGCATATATGAAAAGGGATTCATCTCATTTATTTAAAAAAAGAAATTTTTCCAAGGAACAAATAAGCAAATCCTCTGAAAAAAGTAAATCTTTCGCAAACACTGTCAAGGTCCTTTTATTGCATTCCAAAGAATTCGGAATAATTTTATGCATCGCAGTGCACAGAAAAGATCATACTTCAGAAAGACGTATATATACGTTCGGGACAATTGACGCTTTGACTGAGTGAAACATTTATATACGCCGGTGGCACATAAGAGGTTAGAGTCATATTGTAGTTTTAGCGTCAAAGTACAGTATTATTGAATTCAATACATTGTTATTGTATGGAGGGGGGACGATGAAAATTATGATTGAATATTGGGTCGCAAATATTTAAATTTTGAGAAGTACTGAACGTACAAAGAAAAATTTACTGAACAATAAATGCCACTGTTTATTATTATTCTCTAAGAAGTAGTTTAAAATAAAAATAAAGTATTCTTAAATTATTTTTTTCAGTGGGCTGCATTTTTGCAACTAAGCCTTTGTAGACAAGGCAGGTTTCCAAAAGTGAGAGCCATTTCAGTGATGACACCATCTAGTGGTAGCTCTCGGTACTAAATTTAGACGCTTAAATTAAAGTTCGTAAATTATAACGTTTCACTTAAAATTGTAAAATAAATTAAACGCAGAAATAAATAAGCTGAAATTTTCCAGAAAACAATTTATATGCACAATATTTTTAATCTTTTAATTCATTTCTTCGTAAATCTGAATAAAAATAAGTTTTTAATAAACAAGAATTATAATCAAAGTATTTTTACCAAAACTAAACCAAACAAGGAAAAATATCGTTTTTCTTTAATGAATGTAAAATTATTTGAAAGAGAGAGAGCTATTTTGTAAACAGCATGAGTATTATTCTTTTCTAAAATGCTTCTGTGTAAAATGGCTTTACACAAATCTTTTAAAAAAATATTTTACATTTTTTTTAAATCTCAATTATAAGTTTACAGAGAATTATCAAAAAATGAACTAAATATTTTTACTTTCATTGCATAGCACCTTTTTTAATATGCTACAATTACCTTTAGAAGAGTTTTATAAAACGACAGTGTGAGTTTCAGCAAAATTTCAATTAATTTATTATCAAATGTAGTAATGGATTTGAAATAATTGTAAAGAAAATATTATCTTTCACAAAAATTTTGCAGACAGATTTCTTAACAATATTGTAACAGCAAATATATAATTGATGTCATAACATATTCTGAATGTATAATATTTTAGGTACTTACGTACTATGGCAACAATGCCAACGTTCAAGATAACTTGCCAAGTTGGTAACCCCGATTTCTCATGCGTCGTTCACGTTGAATTGGCAACCTTATGCTTCGATTATTGTAATGTCGCCAATACGGTTACGATAATACGTAAATACCCTTTTTATTCCGTATTTTTAAATATCTTTTGATTTTATTTGCCGCATCTATTCATATAATCTTTCTTCAATTTAAAATCGTTTCTCTAACCGCAATAAATTAAAGATGAATTTTCAAATAACCTCTCGCGCTTCACATTGTAACAAATTTTAGCCATTCATTAAAATTTCGTAAGAAATATCGAAGAATAAACTTAATTTTTTAAATAAAATATGCCAGAATTCGTAAGAATTTTTGCAATAAAATAGAATCGCTTTAAATTTTTAAAAAAATTAACTGTAAGTTAAACTAAATCATTTCCTCCTAAGTATGACAAAACAATTGCTAAGCTTACAACAGAATACCAAAAGAAATGGTTTAAGAACTGGCGTTAATATAATTTTACAGAAAATAAAAATCTTTGATCAAAAAATGCCATTTATAAGGCCTGTATTTTAAAATCTATGGGATGTAAATCTTTTTTTCTTTCTTTTTCTTGGATTTTTATAGAAATGTGATTTCAAATAATTAAAGTTAATTAAAGAACTCACAGTTAGTAGATTTTTTTTCAGTTATTTCCTTTTTTTTACTTTTATTTTTATAGGACTTATATACCGAAAAAAATATTTTCTTTTACTTGAAACACATACACTCACTTAAAAAATCTTCATCGTAGACTATCCAAATGTTCTTTTTTTTTGTCAATCTTATTTATCGTAATTATTTTTTACATGCTCTACTAACTTCATTAATTCCACTCTTCAATAACCTTTTTAAATGACTCGCCTTTTTTTTATGATGACATTAACTTTTTGTTTATAATTACATTTTTGCTAATCATTATTTCGTATACATACATTGCAGTTACATTTACAAAAATTACGCAAATAGGATATAAAAAAAATATTTCCTTAAAAAAATATTTTATGAGAAAATAAATAAATTGCATACTAATGTTGAATAACGCCAAAATAAAAGCATTTTTCGAATACATAAAAAAAAAGGCGATATGTTTTACCAAACGATTTTCAACTTCAGTTTTTATGTTCTTTGAACAAGAATAGCTGTTGAAGTCCAATAAATTTTCTGGCGTTAGATTTTACAGATTATTAACATTACCTCTATTCCACTATCGCACACTTAACATATTAAACATTTCAAGTTAGATTAAATCTACATTTCAACGAGTGTTGTTAGGCTATTCATTTTTCGGCTTCTTTTTTCGAAATTTATTATGTGTTGAAATAGTTTTGACGCGAGGGAAAAAATAGGTATTATTATTTTTTCTTTCTTTGTCTGCATTGTTCAAATTTAAAAGTCATTTTTGCTGTCGCGGAAGTAATTATTTTTATCAAGATTTCCTGTTTAGCGAATAAAGTTTATGACAAATGTTCTGTAGCTTCGGTTTTGAAATTTTTCCTGACCCGGTTTTTATTTTCTTGTTGAACTCGTGAAGTGATTATACTAAGTTTATTTTAACTTTTTTTGAATATTAAACGTATTTTATTTGAGTATTTTTAAACATCGCTTATTTAGGATTTTTAAGTGTTTTTTGCTTATTTTAACAGAGCTTATTTTTTTTATTTCGTTTTTATTTTCTTTTTATTTATATTTATTTATTTTACCATTTCGTTAATGAAAAGATCTTTGAAATTTAATATTTCTTGAATATTGTGGTAAATTAAAATTCGAGCAAACTTTTCAAATCATGTATATTGCTAAAATCTTCAAGAGATAAATTCCATAGAAAATTGGAAATTTTGAATCACATATATTTTCTTGATAATTGTTAGTATTTCAGAAGCATCGAATTTCTTTTTAAAATAATACTAGTGAGATTTATAAAATATTTTTCTAGTTTAAAATTCTTTAGTATTTTATTATATTTCAGTGTACAATGTTAAAAAAATATTTCTCAATAATAAAGATATGTAACACATCTTTCAGTACCAAAAGCTATGGAAAATTTACTGAAGCATGATATCCATCAGTATTCCCAGATCAGTTAAAAATTCCCGAATTAGAATCTATCCGATTTGTGTTAAACAATTTTTTCATGCATAAAACCGAAAAATAATTAATTCTGTTAGTTTAAATTTTAATTTGTGGTTTTGTAAACTGCAATTTAATATTTACCGTACAGAGGGATTATGATGGTAGTAAACATATTTTTATAACATTTTTAACTTCAATCATACCAAAAAAGCTTATCACGGTCTGAATGAATAAGGTTTTCTGAGGGCTGTTTTATAAGTTAATGATTGGGAAAAATGTGTACAAAGCCGACACCAATATTACAGCTCAGCCTGTGGGGAGCGATCATAGCGATGTCAGCTGCATAAATGAATTTTTCCTCACACACCGACGAAGGAGAATGTAAAGAACCATCAGCTCTTCCCGCGATTACACGGGATTGGCTATTGAGACATCATCCCACACCCCGTGCTTCAACGGGATTGAGCTCTCGTGTTCGTGTCCTGTCCCTCAATGGTGCGTAACTAGACAGAGAATAAATTAAGTACATACGTTGTTTTCAGATTGATTGTTCCCGTATGTTCCCTGCTCGCTACATTGAATGCGTCCACCCTCCATAGTCTAAGAGTAGCTCATAGTTGTTCAAGTATTCAACTTGACAGTTTTGTGTTGCTTATGTTTTTGAGTAAAATTAGTAATCTAAAATACTTTAAAAGAGGGGTACACTGTCGAAAACAATTGTTAAGGGGAAAAAAACGTACAGTTTTGCTACAGAATGATCACAAATACGCCACTGGGTTGACCGCAACACCTTAGAAATATTAGAAGTCGCCCATACCCTGGGGAAGTCTACCCGTTTCTTCTTTAAGCTATGCATTAGTTACCAGTTCCAAGAAAATGAACAGATAAGACGTGTAGGGAATCATCATAGGCAATGCTTGTTTAATTAATTGCAAACATTAATCTAAAAATGCATGTTGTTCTCTCTTTACACTTACTACATACCCCTTCATTTGGGCTTAAAAAGAAACCAAACGTCTTTACAAAAATTTTGAATAAAAAGTTTATGTTCTTATGTATTTGATATTTAATTTTAATTTTTTTTGTTTTAGGAACGGAATACTAAATTTATTTAGGACAAGTATACAAAAGAAGCTTAAAATCTGTTTTGTACTTTGATAACACGATCTTCTCACAAACAACCAATACTCATAAACGATTTCCGATGAAGAAACCCTCTGCGTAGCTTTAGTTTTATACAAGATTTAAGATGCTTTTTCTCCTTCCTACGTAGTTTGACTGCACATTTAAATACTAATCAATACTACTACTTTCATCTCTTGCTAATTTGTATGATCCTTATTTCATGGTGTTATTATTTTAATGACCAATATCATATATATATATATATGTAAGGATAATTAAATTAGATTTAAAATTAAATTCCCTATTTAGCCCTTAACTTTTATTTTCCATTACAAGTATTAAATTAATCACCCAATAATTTCTCCGAAACCACTAAACACTTCTAATCCTAGATCATTATATTTAATAGCTCTATATGTCAGCATTCACTTTCAAGTACATATCATAAACTTCACCCATCTGGGCTTAAGTGGTAAAAACACTTCGATTTCACTTTGGCGTTCTTTTTCTCTCAGCTTCTTAGCGTCAGAACTTGTAGAAAATTCATTGAATAAAGACCCTTTTTAAAAATTAAGATTGATTCTGATGTGAAACATGTCATATGCATATATATTAGCCGTTACCACCCGCATTTCATGATGTTGTATGATTATATACTATTAATAAATTGTTGACATTTAAGTTTTAACATTAAGCTTTCGATTCCATTGACAAATATTTTTATAGCTCTCACTTTTTGATTGAAAAAGGATGGGACTTGAATTTCTTAAAAGGAAATATAATTTGATGAGAGTAGGGTATTATGGAAAACCACACATTTATACATTTGTAAAAATAACTTCCCTGATTTTTGACAAAAATTTCCAAAATCATCATGGACATACACTATAAACGATTGTAAGACGTTCGCACTTGTCAAAAAGAATGATATTTATTTTGTTGTTATAAAAAAAGTTTAATTTTTAAATAAAAATGTTTTTGGAGGGTAATATGTGGAATAGGTACTTTAAACAATTGGGAAACTACTTAAGATTTCCTAGAACGTAGTTATTTTCAAGAATACGTGAAAGACATTTCTGTTTTGAGTTTAATTGCAAAAATTATAAATGTAATGTTATTTCTCTGTTTCCGTACATTCAAGGTGAGCCCACAGAAAACAGCAAAATCATTTAATCAAAATTCTCCCTCGTTGATCTTCGGGTTTTTGCTTTCCGTTACAGAAGATACATTCAGCATTTTTGTTTTGCGGTTCTCTAATTGACGACATGAAGTCCATTGCAGATATACATCAGAATGGAACGATTCATTACTTCTATATAATGGTGGTCTGTCTAGAAGTTTGGTCTGATTTCTTAAAAAATTGTCTTGGAATGTTCTTTTGTTCTGAAGCCCCTGGTTACTTCTTTTTCTCCTTTTCTTTTAGTTTATTCTGTAACACTATTTTATGTGAGAAGTACGTTATAATAGAAGAAGATCCAGCTTTCTTGCTTGTTGTTTATGTTTTGTTTCCAATCCAATGGGTTAAACTAAAAAATGTACTTAGCTTTAAATGAAGCTATATTGCTATTTGTATAAATATGTTAACGATTGTTTAACTATCAATATCATACTACAAACTCATTTCTTATTTTTATTTTATTCAGTATATTTTGTTGGGTCGTATGGAATACTATCCTTTTACTTCGGGTATTTTGAAGTACTAGGTATTTCACAATATCCTACACGCTATCTCGGAAAATGAACTTTTGATCTGAAGGACAAAATATAGTCAGTCGAAAAACAGAACACCAGTTCCTGGTTGTGTGTTGATTGCTATATTAACGTCTTTACAAAATTCTTGTGGTAATTTCCCACAATTAATTAGTACTGCCCTTTTGAAATTTTGGCTACTACTGTTAACAGTGCAACTTTAAAATTCACTCACTCATTTTTCAATTTTTTCATTACAATTTTTTAGCCCCTGGAAACGAAAATGTAACTTTTTAAAAAAAATAGTTGCATTTAGAAGAAAGACAGAAAAGTAGAATTTTTTTTAAATTTACAAAATTCTACAACTATATTAAATGTTGAATTAAAATTGTGAGCTTTTTTGAAATGTTCGATACACGGGTTAAATGTTTCATGCAATTATTTTTATAAATGAAGAAGGTATTAAAAATTACAATTTCATAAGAATTTATTAAAAATTTGAATTTGATAAGAAGTTATTAAATATTTGAATTTGATAAGAAGTTATTAAATATTTAAAATTGGAGGTTTTTTAAAAAAAATTCATTAAAAATGTTTTCAGGATTTTATTTTTTAAATCCCTAACTATAAAAGATCAAAGTATGAGTTTTTTAAAAAATTATTTTCATTTAAACGCATCGAGATATTGATTCATTTTAGAAAAAATCATAAAATATGCAAAGTATCGTTGTTCTGCAGAAGAAAAAAAAACATACCTTATCATCGCGAAATAAATTATCTTTCCAATTACAAAATTGCTGGCGAAGTTATTAAATACAGGAATAAAATTTTGAGTAATTTTTAAAGTATCAGAAAACTAAGCGATGATGTTGTTTTGAACCCGGGTACATTCGGTAGGCTCTTGCCGAACATCGCGGAAACTTGAGTGAAAAAAGACGTTTAAAATAAAAGGAAAAGATATTTAATTTCGCCAAATCTGATGATTTTCATTATTTAAAGGCATCTTTTCTATTGTAACCTTTCATCAAGCGTGGAGTGCACAGTGGAAAAAGATATTCATTTGGGGCCAAACAGGTGCTCGCTGCCAAACCCTTGGCGATTGTAAAGTTGTGTTCTTTGTTAAAGTTTAATTTTTTTTTTTGAAGGCTTTATTCTAAGTTAATGCATTCAAACTTCACATATCGATTGCAAACTACGGTAATTTTTAGACAAAAAATGAAAAAAAAAATACTACATTGTGTGTGTATAATTAACTCTCGCAAAGAGGGTAAAAAATGAAAAAACATTTTTTTTTAAAAAATAACCGTAATTTTTAAGCAATTTTTTCAATCTTTGTACAGATTACGAATAATATTGTTCTACACACGGAAAAAAAGTTTCGTGAGATTATTTTCATAAGCAATGAACTTATTAAGTATTTAATTAAAATTTTGAGTATTTTTTGAAAAATCGGAAAAAAAAATTGACATTTTATTTTTTTAAATGACTGATTCTAAACGAAAAAAGTACGAACTTTTTTTAGTGTAGCATATCATTTTATTAACACGAAACAAAATTCAAACAGAACGATTTAGAAATCCTTTTCATAAAACGTATAGATTTTGACTCATTTTCGAAAAAATCCTAAAAAAATAGAAATTATCCTTATTTTGTAAAATAAATTATACCGCACCGTGGCGAAATAAATGATCTTTCCGATTCTGTTTTTGTCCGAGTCTCATAGGAAAAATTAGATGTTTGGGATCCGAGAAAAACATCTCACCTCCGTCTTTCACTGGTTGGCGGAAAAAAACAACCCACAGGAGTAAAACAATTACGCATTTTAAGGCTTTTAATTAATATCTTTTTAACTAATTGCAATATCGGAATATAAATGGTAAAAATGGATTCCTCGGATCATTCCCTAGCTTTTGGTACCTTTGGCGAGTTTCTGCGTCCTGCGGTTCGTGAGAAAATAGATGTACATACAAAGCGACCGACATACATACGTTTGTTTACCTACGAATTTTAATAGTTAAGATATAAAGATTAAACTTTAAGTTAAGGGAGAGAGAGGTTAGACTGCTAACGGATAGCAGTGATTGATTAAACGAGAAGAGAGGCGTGAGTACTTCGTAGCTTATTTGTGTAAGATTAAGATTGACGATTTGTCAATTAGTAATTAAATTGTGGATTAGGTTCGCTTGTGTGGAATAGAAGGTATATTGCCTGGACGTAAGTGAACCGATTTATTAAGACTTCTTGTATCTCGTCTATTTCGCATTGCTTTTTATAATTAGTAGTTAGTGCAACTCTTTACTTGGTTAATAGAATTTTTGTTCTTGTGCATAATAGTAAATAAATAGAAATTATTTTGAATATAGCTAATCTTCCTTCCGACTCTCCCACACTAATGGACGCACGGGCAGCTATTACATGTATATATATACAGTCGGACCTTTATATACCGAAGTCTTTAAATCCAAAAGAGAAACAGTTCGTTATATAGAGGTTCATCTTTAAATATACTTTATCAACCACATCAAAACAAATTTTAAATTCATAAACACTATATATTAAAAAAGTAATTATTCACACCTTTTTTAAAATTAATATATGTTTATTTTATATATCTTACCCATCAAAACAGAAAGAAATAAGAAAAACTGCAAGGAAAACAAGAAAAAAGAATAGTCGAAGAATTCACTGTATTTTCAATATTAAGAAAATAATTGTATACTAAAATTAATGAATGTTGAGGACATTTTGTAATTTAAAGCATCCAAACATACATTATTTTATAATTAGGACACGGGACAACTCTACTAAGAGTGAAAGAGGATATTGAAGATGTTTCTAGTGAACTAGGCAATGGGGGTTAAAGGTTGCACTTCTTGGATGAAACATTCAAGAACTCTATTGCTCTCGGCGAGTTAGGATCTAATAAAACCAGTTCAAGATTTATGACCACCATAAAATGTGTTAAAGAGAGAATAACTTGAAATTTTTCAGAAATACTTTAAAGAAAGGGAGAACAAAAATTGAATCACAAAAGAAAAAGTTCGTTATATAAAAAATGCGCTTCGCTATAGAGAGGGTATTTTACGAAGAAAATCGTGAACTGTTCAAGGTTTCAGGAAAAAGTTCGCTATATAGAAAAATTCGCAATATAATCGCAATATAGTCCGACTTTATATATATATATATATATATTGTAGATATTATGTATGTGTGTTGATTGTGGTATGTGCATTTCAATGTTAATTTATTATTCTTGCGTTTGAAATTTGTTTATACTCACATCTTTTCCGGGAAAGTATAAGTAAGTACATAACATTTTTACAATAATGGTTAAAAATAAAAATGTAGTCCCATATAATGAACATTTGTGTGTTGTCCATGCGTACACTTTATAATTTTATTTTTATGTCATTAAAATATTTAAAAGATCTCTTAATAAAGCTTCTAGTATTAATTAATAAAATGTACACAGAAGGCAACTCTTTTCTACCATTAATTAAAGATTATAGCAAATTTTTTGATAAATATCAAAAGAAGTTGAGTTCCAACATATGAGTCCTTTTTATTATTACAGTCATGAAAGTTTAATTTTAACTACGTGTTAAGCACGCTTTCACTTTTTGTTAGATAAAACTATATCTCTGCAATTTTTTAGCAATTATTTTTTTAATGAGTATCCCTTAATTGGTATGAAATACTGCAAAGACATGGCATTTTTCTTAAAGTATAATTAGTTGTAAATATTAACAATGTACTCTAGACAAAACTTTTAGATTTCTATCGAAGTTAAAGGAAAAGTAAAATTCTGATTTCAGAAATTCGTCATTAGCATGCGCTAATTAGGTTTTTGATTTCAAAATAAGAGTGAAGTTAAGTTGTCGTTAACGGTTTTAGTTAATTTGGAATAAATTAAAACCCGAAAGAATTACAATATATATTTTAATTTTTTAAATCAAATATCGTTTCATAAAATTTCGAACCGAGAATAAAAAGAAAAAAAATTCTATTTTTCAAAATATTTATTTTACAGAATAGTTTAGTTTTGAATTACGTGAAATTCAAAGTACTGTTTTTTTTAAAAAAAACTACTAACTATTTAAAATTATTTAAATGGTTGTATAATTTTAAAACACACTAAAACCAGTTTTTTAATTTGAATTTGGGAGCTAATTGATACTATTTTAACCCGGGAGCGAGTGCACTGGGCACAGAATCACCTCAGGCTCACAAAATATTTAATACTGGAAAACTGTTTGTTACCAATGACCTTGACAGTATCCTCCTATATGACAGTCGTCATGGGAACTAAAACGTATTTGTCACATATCCAGTGGCGTAAAGGAGAACATTTGGGCCCCCCTGCAAAGTGTAGGTTTTGGGCCTTCAAGTTGGATTCTGTAAAGGATAAGTGCTTGGCAGCTTTCAGGCTTTGGGCCCCCCGCAATGCGGGGGTTTGATCGAGTGTACGTTACGCCACTGCACACATCCCTCTCTATTATGGAAGTGGCGAACGTTTTTTTACAATTTTAAGTACTTGTTTTTACTGAGTTCCCCGCACAACCAATTTTGCTCCAAAATATTTTCTATGAACATACTACATCTTTCCCCTATGAGTAACTTACTTAGTAGCTTTAATTGCTATGTTGTAAGACTTATTATGGCTTATAAATGTAAATTAGCAGAATATAAAAAAGAAAGAAAAGAAACGAGCATTTTTGTGATCTGTATTGCATGAAGTTGAAACAGTCCAAGCAAGGGAAGAACCGCTGAAATAATACAAATTAATCATGATAGCGATAGTAAATTTGAGAAAAGCGATTAAAATGAACGAAAGGAAAGGAAAATTTTCAAATGCTACCTAAAAAACTCCATCAAGAAAGATAGGAATCCAAAGGTATACCACAAGACACACTCCGCCTTGTGAAAAAGACACAAGCAAGATAAAGTTCAACATGCTATTTGTCGATCATCAAAGGACAACAAAATTACAATAACTTGAACAACATACGACAGTTTTGCCTGCAAATAACATTCCTGTAATGTTGGCGAAAAATGTCGGTGATTTGTGACAAATATGCGTGACTTTAATTAAAGTCACGCATATTTGAAATTTCTAGGTTCCGTTTGATTGATATTTTTTTTTCAAATTATCAAATAAAAATTGAAAAGTCCTTCAAAGTTGGTAAGTATACTTTCTCTTTTAGTTGAATTATTCTCTGAAATAAGAAATTTTGTCGTGCAGAATAAAAATAATTTAAAAAAAGGATTGAGGTGACTCCGTCACCTCGCGGGACCATTAACGTTAGTATCAAGTGCGCGCCTGCTCCCGGGTTAAATTTATCCCCAGGATATTATTTTTATTATTAAAGAATACATACTGTATATACTTAAACTGTAATATACATTTTACTCATGATATAGCATGGCATTTAGTTATAACTGAATTTTAACGGGGTTTTTTCATCCCTTACCCTCATTTACATTTAAAAAACAAATCTTGAAAAAAAAAACCATAACTTATTCATGAAACGTACTTTTAAATCAGCGTTTCTGAAACTGAGGGGCGCGCCCTTCTTGTGGGGTTTGGCAACTCTACTAGGGGAGCGCGAGCATACTGAAAAGTCGAAAACAAAAGAATTAAAAAAAATTGTTAATTCACTGAAAGAAAACAAACAAAATACATTCTGACATAATAAAAAATAAAATGCACCCTTACACTGATATATTGCACGCATATATATACCAGTGCTACACAATGTATTTGATAATTAATTTAACAATAGTAAGATAAGAACAAGTTTAATAATTACCAGAGATCCCATGTGGAATTATTATATATAAAATTATGTACAAAAATTAACACTTATCTTGATAATTTTTGTATGGTTTATAATTAATCCCTTAACTGCTAATTAAAACTTTTGCGATTCGCTTCCCAATATCAACCGTTTTCCATGTAGGCTCGCGTATGTGATGTATTAGGGCTGGGAAGGAATGAAGAAGCCAATCCTCTGAAATAAGGAAATCCTTCGCAAACATTGTCCCAGTCCTTTCATTGCATTCCAAAGCCTTCAGAATAATTTTATGCATAGCAGAGCACAGAAAAGATCATACTTCGGAAAGGCGTATATATACGTCCAGGAAAATTAATGTTTTGACTGAGAGAGACGTTTATATACGCTGGTGGCACGTAAGAGGTTGAAATCGTATCGTAGTTTTAGCATCAAAGTGTAGTATTATTGAATTCAATACATTATTACTGCATGAGGGGGAGGATGAAAATTATGATTAAATATTGGGTCACAAATATTGAAACTTTGAGAAGCACTGTTTTAAGTGTTTTCATTAATACATTGCACGAATTTTCATTCTAATTTCTAAAGTAAGATTTTATTCCCTTTAAAGTTACACTTCAGGTATCCGACTACGTTCGGAATCGTGATTTTGCAAAAGCGTATAAATGGATAATATTTATGATATTTAGTGTCACTTAGATTAGAAAATGTATATAAAATTGTTTTAAGGATATTATTACAATAAAAAATTATTTAAGTACAATATTTTGACAAAAATTAACATAGAAGGACCCATTTTCAAAATATTCTCCTTTTGTGAAAAATTCTTCTATTATAATAATATTTCGCCTGTATATAGCTCAAACCTCTATACAGAGACTCAACTAGAATTTTTGAAATATATAAATTAGAAATGTGTTTATCCATGTTTTACGACAACAGAGGGGAGAAATTTTAAGAAAAAAAAACTCCGATAATTATTTTAATGGGTTGTAACTCTGAAAATAATGTGAATTTTTCAAAAATCATAGTTGAGCCTCTGTACAGAGGTCTGAGCTATATGCAGGCAAAATATTATTATAATAGAAGCATTTTTCACAAAATGAGAACATTTTGAAAAAAAAAGGTTATTCTAAGTAAATTTTTTGCCAAAATGCTGTATTTAAATAAAATTTTTGTCAAAATGTCCTTAAAACAATTCTATACATGTATTCTAATCTAAGTGACACTAAATATCGTGAAATTATCCATTAATGCGCTTTAAAATCACGGTTCCAACTAGTCGAATACTGGATTTAAAAAAAATAAAACTAATAAAAAGATCTTTATGGGTTATTTTAAATGGTGGTCAAGAAACATATTTTCATATTATGTGTTTATTTTGAAAAAATATATATTTTTTTATCTCCCTCACCATAAATAAACAAAAATTTCTTTCTCACCACTAAATAGAGAAAAATATGTGCTTGAAATAGAACAAAACTTTTCATTAAATTTCTGTTTCTCCTAAATGACTGCCGAATTGGACCAAAACCACAATTCCTTTTGATAAATTTCCCTTTTATTGTAGCACCAAACCATTACCACTACATTAGACGTAAAATTCAATTTCGTTTGATATATCTCCCATTACCGGCCATTGTACAACAAAACTTTAGAACATTACCTGCCACATAAACCGCTATTACATAGATTTTGTTCCGCAATAGAAGAAAATAAATTGCATTCGAATTCGAAAAGAAATTTTCGCATCTATTGTGTCCTTAAGTGGATGCTTTTTATATTTTTCCCTAAAGCAGGATAAAAATTCCCTAACTCTATGTAAAAATTCCCTAATTTTGTTGTCGCTTCTGCAATTCAAAGTGCTTAGATGCATAAATGTGTTTTTTAATAAGATACACATTGAATAGATTCGCTGTTTTGAAATAATTCTGAAACATAGAAATCATTGGTATTGTTTGATTTAAGTTTTGATGTTATTTTTAATTTTATATTTGAGAAAAATTATAATTATTATTTTTCTTTATTTCGCGTACAGTCTCATAACATTTTGATTTTTAAACACATAGTCATCAAAATATGAGTCAAATTGAATTTAGAAAAGGGAAATTAGAATTAGACAGAAGATCATTGGAAATATTGATTTATTTTTGGCTCAAACAAATAGAAAAATTATATTAAAAAGTTTAAATTCATTGAATTAAATGTAGATTGGCAAAATTTGTCATTTCTGATTCATTGAGTGAAACATTTATTTTCTTTTTAAGCAAAATATAATAAAAATGTGTTACTTTTATTTTATTATCTTTTCGAATATTACAGCTTTCAATTTAAGGTTGCTTTCAGCTAATGTTAAAGAATAGGACCCAAATTCGGAATATATTTTTTCAGATATAAAAGTACTCAAACATTAATATTGTATTCTGGCTTCACTATCCTTTAGAGAATCACTTATTTTATCATACTACTCATTTTTATTCGAATTTTGACACATTTTTTCTTTTATGAAATGCGTTTCGCAGTTTTTCTCCTATACCGTAATGCTAAAGGAGCTATCCCTTTACACGTTAAAAAAACTAATTATTTATGAAATATTTTGAAATTTTAAAAACACTATACTATAAACAAATGCATGAGTTACGATGTCACTAATTTTTATAAAAATTGAGGCATTTTTTCTGTCCGAAAATGTGTCCGAAAAGTTCACGCTCTTGTGTATATGGCAAAAACAGCCTTCATATTAGGTTGGGGAAAAAGAAATCCATTATTTTTTCGGTACATGGCTGTAGTGTTGACATCTCGTGAAGTATTGATCATAGAATTTCAAATTTATTGCTCGTTGTCAAGGTGACATTTCACACTAAAAAAATTATTTTGCTGTTTTTTGTTTGGTCCATTCAGTTGTGAGTTACAGGGTGTTAAAAATGGAAGTGAACAAAGAGAAAATTCGGTACACTTAACAGTTTTTCTTTGGCAAAGACGAAAATGATAGCCAGGTGGCTGAAATTGTGAATGGTGTTTATGGTGCCGATACTGTAACAACTTATTACGTGCAATTTTGGTTTCATCGATTCCGTTCAGGCATTTTTGATGTTAAAGTTGTCTCTCGCACAGGCAGGCCCGTCATCGAAAATGGCGATAAAATAACAGAAATAATCGTATTTGGCCGGCATGTTAGTAGTCGTAGCATCGACCATAAACAGTTTTAAGCCATTTTAGCAAAGTTCAATTCAAAAAGAAGCTCGATGTTTGGGTGCCACATCAATTAACACAAAAACATGATGGATCGAATTTCCATCTGCGAAGCCCTACCCAAACGGAATGAAATCGACCAATTTCTTAAGCGGATGGGAAGAAATGGGTCACATAGGACAATATTGTGCGAAAACGATCGTGGTCAAAGCGCGATGAAGCAGCTCAAAAGGTGGCCAAACTGGGACTAACATCCAGGAAAGTTCTACTGTATTTTGGTGGGACTGGAAAGGATTCATTTATTGTGAGTTGAGCCAGCGACTGACCAGAAACTGCCATAATTAGCCAACAGAAGAGGTTTTGTGTTCCATCAGGACAGCGCCAGGTCACACACATTTGTAGTTACTCGCCAGAAACTCTGGGAGCTTGGTTAGGAAGTTTTAATGCATCCACCATATAGTCCGGACCTGTCACCAAACGATTACCACCTTTTTCTCGCATTGCAAAACTTCCTGAGTGATAAGAAACTGTATCAAGAGAAGATTGTGAAAGTCGATTACTAGAGTTTTCCCCAATAAGGACCAAGACTTCTATGAGAGAGGCATTATGAAGCTACCTTTAAAATAGCAACAAACTATGCAACAAAACGGTACATATTTGTCTCAAATCGGATAATCCGAATAATTTTAAAAAAAGGTTTTAAATTTCATGCAAAAATAATGGATTTCCTTTTTCCCCAACCTAATCCTATTTTGTTGGAAAATAGTAATAGATACTATTATTAAACTTTTTTTATTTCAATTATTTCAGACAGAAAAATATCACTTAGGAGCAGAAGTTTTCAGATTTTTTACTAACTATCTGTTTACCTATTATTCTTCCTTTTTGGATTTGTCTCAGCAGTTGAATTTATTTTAGATCCAATTTATGCACATATTACGCTTCACCAGTAATCAGAGGTGAAGAATCCGGGGCCTTCAGGCCGCATGCTTCAGATGAGATATCAAGGGAGATTAGTTGCCAGGGCAGCATCTGTACATCTTACAAAGCATGCTCGCTGATGTGAGAGGAACGCAGTGGTCATTATCCTGCTGGTAAAAGGCGTAGCTTTCATCCTTGCTCCCGCAGGAAAGAGGATTCCACTTGTCACAGAATATTATTTACGTATTGTTGGGCTATCATCGGGCCTAGGAATAGCGATCTGAGATTGATTAATCGAAAAATCGATTTCTTGGGGGAAAAAACCCCAATTTTTTAAATCTATATGTAGCACTCAATCGATTCAAAGAATCGATATTTCATCTTAGAAAATCGACATTCGATTTTTTTCCATTTTGGTAAAAACCATAAAAAAAACGAAGAATTTAAACCAGGGGTGTCAAACACGCGGCACGCGGGCTTCATGTGGCCCGTCAGTACGTATATTGCGGCCCACCGACCCTTTTTCTTAAAACAATTAAATATCAGGTTTTAAAATTTTTTCATTTTGAAATTTATTTGAGGGGAAATTTATATATATATATATAAATCTACAATGTAAATTCTTTTTGACAATAGAAATGTCCTTTAGATTAAAATAGATTTATATTTTATCAAACAGTTACATTTAATTTTACTATAATAAATTACTTTTTTAATAAATTCCGAGTTGCATTATGCATATCCTTTATTATGGATGGTACATGAATCTCTGTGTGTGCGGCTTTCATTTCTCCTCCTCCTTTTCTGTTTGGAGTGCCCAAAAAGCAAGAGGCAGTCGGAGATGTTTTTTAAAGTTTAAAAATATATATTCAGGACGGTTAAGATAAAGGGCAATGTATACTTAACCGTTTGCGAATGACAGCACAATCAAATTTCAACAATGAGTAACGAAAGATGGATTCAAAAGGAACACCGTAATTTTCTAGAAAATGGCAACTGTAATATTTTAACCATTATTTGATCATTGCATTATTATATTATATAAACATTATTATATTATCTGTCTGTATACATGAAAAATAATGAAAACAATAATAATAATTCATTCTGTTTTAAATTTTCACTCCAATATATGTTTTTTTTTTGTTTCCAAATCTGATATAAAGGTAAATAATTTTATGTGCGGCCCGCGAGATTATAATGTATTTCCGAAGTGGCCCGCAAGGTCATTTGGGTTGGACACCCCTGATTTAAACACTATTAATCGCAGGCAGTTGTGCACCTGAAGTACGATCCTCTACTTTACTGGCTAGAACATAAAAACTATTTATCATTACATTCACTGAATAGCCATGATGTATATGAGTATCTTGGGATCATCTGTTCCTTGTGAGCGCCTATTTTCGATTGCCGACCACATCGCAAGTGAAGAACGAGAACCATGGATCCAACAGGCGAGGCATTGTTTTTAAAAGTTTAGATATTAAACATTGTGAACTTTAAGCTATATAATCTATTTTTAAAACTTTTTAATGTAACAAATACATTTGAAATAAATATATTCTTTTATATCATTCTCTTTGATGGTAAAAAACAATTGTAATTGTCTAATTCCTGAACTAAACATTTTTTCTGATTTTACTGATAAAGAGATCGTTTATTATAATTTATCTTTTCTTGTTTTTCCATAAAATGGATTTATATTTGTGTAAATGGAGACTTGAAAAATGGATTTTTAGAAATCGATCTTTCAGACCTCAATTTTTTTTTTTTTTGTGAATAAGATTCATCGGGTTACGATTCGAATCGATTTAAGAATCGATCTTTTTCCGGAAGAAAATCGCCATCCCTAAGTAGGGCTGCGGTGGCCCAGTGGTTTGAAATTATCGGACCATAGCAGGCATGTCATGAGTTCGAGCCCAATTACCACTAAGACCCGCCGTGTAGGGCAGCGATGCACGTTAAATCATCGAAGGCGCGAGCGATCACTCCGTTGGTGTGAATTGTGGTAGTTAGAGGGTGCCGGCTCAGGTGTCGTCCGATCACTTGACCATGGTTCAAAATTACGTGGTCCGTCATGAAAGCCCTAGTGTAAGCTGAACGGTGCGACGTTAATATTCACTCACTGCTTCCATATCGCCATCCCTAAGAACGTCGTCCACGCCGTTCTAGTCCGGCCACCATACAAAAGAGTCGTCGGTATTAGAAGAGGCCATTGTCTTTTTTAATAATGCTTCATGAGAAGACCCGTAGCAATTAATAGATAATTAATGGCTCTGGTCTATATTGAAACATTCCTGCATATGCTGCAGAATGGTGTCGTTGGATGCGACGATTGTTGCGCTGCCGTCACTCTGACAGATACTCCTTAAACTTACCATATTTCCTTGTTTCATTCATCTTTGCCTCAAAAAATCACATAAACTAATCTGGGAGATGTCATTTGAGGTATGACGTGTGGACCAACCTGCGCTTCTCTGTCCAATGACCATGCCCCTAGTAAAATCGTATATTTGCTATAAATGGATTCATTGGTGGATGTTTAACATTCACTGCTTTAATATGAGCCTAGCCTTCTGAAACTAGAAAAATTATAGACAATAATTTCTCTGGCAGAAAAAAGCGGCAAAGGTGTTGTTCATTCTGCTAGTTCCTTCCCGTAAAATCCGACTGAACATGTGCCAGAGAGCATTTAATATCTTTGGCATTACTGGTTAATGTACGCCCTCAACCCCCAACCTGAAAGGTGCATAATTTTCTTGACACTCTCCTTCTTGGTGTTGCATTTTCAATATCACACAGTGCAGAACTTCCCAAACTTTCAATTTTTGCGACCTGATTTTCAGTCATAATTTCACAGTCATAAATTCACAACAACTATGTATTGAATGCAACAGTAATGTACTTTGAAGAGATAAATCTACACTGTGACTTTAATTATAAAATGCACAAATTATCAAGATAAGTATTCAATTTTGTATATGACAAGCCCATGTAGTCGCTAGTAATTATTAAACTTGTTTTTAGTTTAGTATTGATGTATTAATTATCAAATCGGTTTTGCCATGCTGATAGATTTATCAGCGTGTGAACATGTGTATTTTATTTTGTATTTTGTCATAATGTTTTTTTTTTATTTTGCTTCCTTTCAGTAAATTGATAATTATTTTAAGGTATCTGACTATGTTCGGAACCGTGATTTTGCAAAAGCGTATAAATGGATAATATTTATGATATTTAGTGCCACTTAGATTAGAAAATGTTATAAAAATTGTTTCAGAATATTATTACAATAAAAAATGATTTAAATTTCAATATTTTGACAAAAAAGAACATAGAATGACATTTTCAAAACATTTTCCTTTTGTGAAAATTGCTTCTATTGTAATAATATTTTGCTTGTATATACTCAGACCTCTGTACAGAGGGGTTTAACTAAATTTTGAAATATATAACTTAGAAGGGGTTTATCCCTGTTTTGACAACAGGGGGAAAATTTAAAAAACGCATAATTATTTCAATGGGTTTTTAACTCTGAAAATAATGTGAATTTTTCAAAAATCATAGTTGAGCCTCTGTACAGAGGTCTGAGCTATATACAGGCAAAAATATTTTTATTATAATAGAAAGCATTTTTCACAAAACAGAACATTTTGAAAAAGGTTATTCTAAGTTAATTTTTGCCAAAAAAATTGTATTTAAATAAATTCTTTTTGTCAAAATGTCCTTAAACAATTTTACATATGTATTCTAACCTAAGTGGCCAAATATCTGAAAAAAATTTTCCAAAGCCTTTTTAAAATACGTTCAACGTGTCAGATACCTTAAATCCTTTATTTTCAATTTTTTAATATGCTCGCGCGCCCACGTGGGTTATCACCCCCTAGGAGCGTGGTCCCAGTTGAAAACCTGACATAGTGTATTTAAAACTGACTTCTTTTCACAGATTTCTTTTTAAGAACTTTTATATTGTTGCTTTGGTCGGAGTTCGAGGATTTTATTTAAAACAGTCACAAAGAACAAGACAATTCTTTAAGAGTGATGACAATTAATTGTCGAAAATTTAATCCTTGAAATACAGGATGCAGCAACAATATTTACAGAATAAATCTCAGAATGTTTTCCCACCTTCAATAGTCTTCAGACACAGCAATCAGTGTCTAAAATACACGCATGTAAAAGATTATTTACAAACACAGTCAATCACACAGCTAATCAGTAAACACGGTCAAAAGGAAAAATTCCTTA